>QNUK01000773.1:0-175000 GCA_013621035.1 Clarias magur
TGTGTGTGTGTATATGTAATTTAAAAAAAAAAAGAAAAAAAAGAAATGAAATTGTGATTGCGATTGAAACAGTTACTCAGTACTTGAGTAGTCTTTTCACTGAATACTTTTTTACTCTTACATGAGTAATATAATTTTTTGAGTCATATATAATATTATTATTATTATTATTATTATTATTATTATTATTATATTATTATATGATTATTATTATTATTGAGTAATATTGAGCAATATTAAGTATAGCTACTCTTATTTGAGTAAACTGTTTGGCTACTCTACCCACCTCTGAAAATAACTGATTAAATAAAGAAACAACTCATAATCTGTTGATAATGAATGGTGTGTGTAGAACTGTTGTATAAAAGCTACATCACAGTTGAAGTCATCCAAGTTTTTGAACCTACATGCCAACTTTAAAATCAAATCATCATAAGTAGCATTCACTACGTGTCGAAAGTAGTCTAAAGTATCATTTTGGCACATGTGAGGTGTCTGAATCTGTCCTGCTAGGATGGCCAAACTGGCATTGACATGCTGGCATCAGTTACATTCTCCGCATATGTTTACATTCTCTTGAGTGGAAGAACAAGAAAGCGTTTAGCCTGTGCTCTGTAATCCACCTCTCCGGGGACTGACTCATGGGGAACCAGAGATCATGACTGACATCATGACTGAGTGTTTACCACAGCCCTTGTCTTTAAACTCCGGCTCTATTGAGTGATTGAGTGTCCCTGCAGGATTCTCACACAACCATGAAGAATGTCATGCAATTTGCTGCTTAAATGCTGGTATGATGTTTATTGCTAAAAAAAAAAAAAAACATATACAGTATCTTATTGCCAGCACAAATCTATGTAACTGGTTAACACAGACGTATTGTTATTCAAATTCACATTCAAATTTTATTTCTCCCATACAGTACATAACCATACCCTATATGATCTGGAGTGAAATTCTTAAATGACATGCACATTCAGTATAATATATATATATACTGTATATATACACACCCCTTGATAAATAACAGATTTGAAAATTTGAAAGAACTGAATTGAAAATTTGTGGGTAGATCTTAAAAGAGCTGTGCGTGCAAGACGACCAAAGAATATTACAGAACTAGAAGCCTCTTGCGAGGAAGAATGGGAGAAAAGCCCAAGTACAAGAATCGAAAGACTTTTAGCTGGCTATAAAAAGCGTTTGCAAGCTGTGATATCTGCCAGAGGAGGTGTTGCTAAGTACTGATTATGTAGGGTGCCCAAACTTTTGCATAGTGCCATAATAATGTTTTTATTTTTTATTTTCAATTTATGACATAAAAAGTAACTATGCACCAATGTTTGCTGAAAATATTGTGTAATTTTTTTCCATTTCCAAGAGAGAATCTGTTATTTATCCAGGGGTGCCAAAACTTTTTGCATAAGACTATATATATATATATATATATATATATATATATATATATATATATATATATATATAAAATACAGAATGTGCAATATAAAAGGGTATAATAGGGATAAGATATGGCGTGTAAATGTGAGAGTTAATGTGGAAATTCATCAAATAATACTGCCTCTCCAGACTCCAGAATCAGAGATAAAACCTCTTGAAATTCAAGACATGACATGCCACCTTAAATCAAATAATCTTGTTTACTAACCCAAATAGTAATAAAATATTACTAATAATTTATTTCATCCTTAACAAATAAGAACACTATACAAGACTCGGTTACTACTCATTATTCTGTTTAATGAAGAGCGATTTACACCAAGCATTTTTATTTTGACCAGCATTAATGCACAAGTGAAGAGTTATTCCCTGTAGAACCCAAACCATTCATTAAAGTATATATATTAAAAACTCACATTTCTTTACAGAATAGTCAGCACTACTAATGATTTCGCGGGATCAGCAGCATTCTCTGGCAAATTTGCACTTCACACGAACTTTCCCTTTTTCCTTGCACAACCTCTATCTGGTCTATGTTTTGGACCAACCTCAAAAGATGACCTCAAAGCAATGAACTCAAACTTTTTAATGGGAGAACTAACAGGAACATCTGCTTATTCATACCATCAAACAAACAATAATAAGCAAATTGGTGCATTGCATACAATCATGCAGATGCAGATGATGAGCTTCAGTTAACGTCCACAAGAAACATGGGAAAGAATGTGATCTCTGTGACTTTGACCATGGTGCCAGATAGCCTTGGGGTTTATCAAGAAATTGCTGGTCTTCTGGGATTTTAATGCAGAACAGTGTACAGAGGTTAAGTAAGTGGTAGGTTTGCAGAAGGAAGGAACCACCAGAAGAGACTGGCCAGACCGGCTCACGCTAACAGGACGGCTGTACTAACTCAAACAACCATTCTTTACACACATGGTGAACAGAAAATAATTGGCAACCATTCTTGAGGCAGATGTGTCGCAAAAGCACATCACGTTTCATTCTTGTCAGCTTGTCAGCCCCAGGCTCTGCTGAGTCGACACTCATCAAAATTGAATACTTATGTCTTTTTCTGTCCTAAACTGACCGGTTTCTGTAACCTCTCTCATCAACTGGGCATTTCTGCTGCACAACTTCTGGAAACTGGATTTGTTCTTTTTTTGTTGTTGGCTGTTGTGTGTGAAAATCCCAGGAGATGCTTGCAGAAATACCCAACGGCATGTTCCTGACTATTTGAACTGCACCCCGACTGGCGGATCATTTTGACTTGTTTAATTATATATGATGTATCAGGAAGGCAGCATGCTGGTATAGCACTGTGGCCTCGCACCTCCAGGCTTCTTGAGTTTACCTTGCGTCCTCCAGTTTCCTCCCACATGTCCAATGACACACAGGATAGGCTAAGTGGCATTTCCAAATTGTCCGCAGTTTGTGAATGTGAGAGTCTGTCTACACTGGATTTATGTCCCAAGCGCAGTTAAAGGAGAGTTAAATAGAAGGGTACAGATACCTCCATTTG
This sequence comes from Clarias magur, assembly GCA_013621035.1. Taxonomy (NCBI): domain Eukaryota; kingdom Metazoa; phylum Chordata; class Actinopteri; order Siluriformes; family Clariidae; genus Clarias; species Clarias magur. The sequence continues at coordinate 2,975 of QNUK01000773.1, forward strand.
GGGAAAAAGCAAGGGAAATAGACAGTAGGTGTAGAGCCATATACAAATGTATGCCCTTTGTGCATCTTGTTAACTTTGTATAATTCTGTGGCATATGGCTAGTAAACTCCTTCAAGCGTTCAAGTCAAACTGGGACTTTCCAGTTTACTAAAATTCCTCATAAGGAATAAAACAGATTTACATTTACAGATGACTTTGAGCACAGTTCGAATTTTGAATTCGAATATTGCAAATGTTTTAAATGAGGCCGTGAATGACAGTCCCAGCCGAGCTGGCACTGAGCCCACTGCAGTCAGCGGAAGTGGAATGCTTGATCCTTAAAAACCGAAGGATACTTTATCCCCAACTTGTGGAAGTGAAGCATCTGTCTGTGGGAACTGTACACACAATCATTCACAAACACCACTTGCACGTTTCCAGGAACTCGGATGCGAGTGATCGGCGCACCCCGCCATACCGTCCTGACCTCGCTCCAAGTGTTTACATAAGGAGTTCCTGGGAGGCCAGTGTTTCAGACGGGAAGCAGCAAAAAAAAAACTTTCTACGTTGATGGTATCCAAGCAACCTAGGATTTAGTACAGTATAGTAGGGGATTATGTAGAGAAACAAAGCTAGTTTTTACTCTTATAACTGTGCTCTGTTATGTATTCTGCATCCAGGCGTTTGGCAGATGACCTTATCCAGAGCAACTTACATTTTTATCTGATTATACATCTAAGCAATTAAGGGTCCAACAGTGGCAACTTGGGTTTGAACCTGGGACTTTCTGAACCGTAGTCCAATGCCTTAACCTCTGAGCTACCCCTGCTGATTCGAAAGTACTGGATGGCTTGAACACAGTGACTTAAAAAAAAAATCACACCTAAACCATTTTTCCGTTTGCTGTGAGATGCCTTTTATATTTTCAGTTTCACCTGATATAAAGGAAATGTCTGAACAGCACATGAGCTGAGCTATGGACCCCTCTTCATCTATTGATCTATAATATCTACAGTACATAATCTGAGTAGGTACTGTATACTGTATATATATTTGCCAAAGGTATATTATTTTAGTAAGAAGCACATTCATGTACTAATATGTTGCTCCTAAGGTAAATTCTGTAAAGTTTAGATTTTATTTGACACAACCTAAACACCTTTCTGTAAACATCTTAATATATTAGACAGCGGAATTAATGATGTCGGGAAGACAATGTCTCGTTCAGTTTATAAGAGTGAAACGTGATGGAGTGTTTAGTCGGTGATTTTTCTCTCCCTGTTGAATTTATTCTCATCACCAGGAGCAGGATGCAATAATGTCAGGCGCTTTAGTCAAAGTCAATAGAAGCTTAAGAAAAGCAAAGACTAATAAACCAGCCCCAGGCCTGCACCATCTTCATAAGGCTTTCTAATTTATAACCCTGGCACAGACACATGATGACGGAAATCCCACGGTAAATCATTCTCCATGTGTCAGGGACAGATAAGCTGCTGCTGAGTGAGAGCAATGAATAAAACGGAAGAAGTCTAAACTAGTTTTTGAAAGCATATGTTGTCATGACGATGATCTTTTGTTTCAATGGTAAACAAAACTCGGCTGTGTGGGTTCGGTGGAGCAAGTACAAAAGTCTAGTGTAGTACAGTACTATAATGTCCTATATAAAGTCAGAGGTTTATAACGTATCTCAACCTGTAGTATTTTTTCAATCTGCACATGCACACACACACACACAAACACACACACACACACACACACACACACACACACACACACACACACACACACACACACACATACACACATATCCAGAACCTCATTCCAGTCTAATTCTCACCAGAACCGATGTGTTGTTGTCATCAGTGAGTGTGTCAGACACCTCCAAATGGCCTTCTTCCACCACTTTCTGTAGGACCATACGAAACGTGCCGATCAATCTGTGACCAAAACATGAAGGAAAATAATTATGACTCATACTGTATAAAGAAATCTTTTCCATGCAATCTTCAACCTTCGCTGTCCATGGAGATGTGCTGAATCTACAGCTACTGAGGGCAGTTACACTAGTAACGAGTTACATTTTCTCCGTTGCATTTATTTGAGTAACGTTTTGGAAAAAATGTACTTCTATGAGTAGTTTTACTGCACGTACAACGCTTTTAATAAGTAAAGTAAAGCCTTTATTTTGTTACATATACATTACAGCACAGTGAAATTCCTTCTTCGCATATCCCAGTGTAACTGGGGTCAGAGCGCAGGGTCAGCCATGGTACAGCGCCCCTGGAGCAGTTAGGGTTAAGGGCCTTGCTCAAGGGCCCAACAATGGCAACCTGGCTGAGCTGGGAATCAAACCATCTTCCGATCAGTAACTCAGTGCCTTAGCGCTCTGAGCCACCACTGGCCCCGATTTTACTCGATTTGTGAAGAAGAAACGCTACTCTTACTCCGCTACATTCAGCGACACTCGACTTCTTACTTCTCTAACCGTTTATTCTAAACATGCAGCCGGTAGATCTACCGCATGACTTTTTTGTTCACCAACCAGATGCAGTAGCAATAATCACATGACTCCGCTTGACCAATCAGCCGCAATAACAATAACCACATCTTCTGGCATCATATACAAAGCATGTTTCGCTTGCAAAAGAACTGCGGTGTCCTTTCTAGCTGCCAAGACAGGCAAACACTTCAGCATATAAAAGCACGACTTCTAACCTAAAGAAACATGTCGTGGAAAGTTTAGCTGTTTCATTGAATATTGCAATGTTGGCATATGCAATTATTAAATTTTTGGCACGGTGGTCTAGTGGTTAGCACTGTCGCCTTACACGTCCAGGGTCCGGGTTCGATTCCCATCTCTGTGTGCATGGAGTTTGCATGTTCTCCCCGTGCTTGGTGGGTTTCCTCCGGGTACTCCGGTTTCCTCCCTCAGTCATATAGAGACATGTAGGTTAGGTTAATTGGCATTCCCAAATTGGCTGGAGTGTGTGTATGTGTGTGTTCTGCGATGAAATGGCACCCTGTCCAGGGTGTACCCCGCCTTGTGCCTTAAGTCTCCTGAGATAGGCTCCAGGCCCCCCATGACCCTGAATACAGGATAAAGTGATATAGATGATGATGATGACATATTATACATATACTGTTTGCATGTGTATATACAGTACAGACCAAAAGTTTGGACACACCTTCTCATTCAAAGAGTTTTCTTTATTGTGTTCTTTAGCCCAAACGCGTCTCTTCTGCTTGTTGCCTGTCCTTAGCAGTGGTTTCCTAGCAGATATTCTAGCATGAAGGCCTGAGTCACACAGTCTCCTCTTAACAGTTGTTCTAGAGACGTGTCTGCTGCTAGAACTCTGTGTGGCATTGACCTGCTCTCTGATCTGAGCTGCTGTTAACCTGCGATTTCTGAGGCTGGTGACTCGGATGAACTTATCCTCCGCAGCAGAGGTGACTCTCGGTCTTGGTGACTCTCGGCATGTGAGCCAGTTTCTTTGTAGCGCTTGATGGTTTTTGTGACTGCACTTGGGGACACTTTCAAAGTTTTCCCAATTTTTCGGACTGACTGACCTTCATTTCTTACTTAACTGCTGCCTTCATTACTTAGCTGCTTTTTTCTTGTCATAATACAAATTCAACCTCTTTGAATGAGAAGGTGTGTCCAAACTTTTGGTCTGTACTGTATATATAAAATTATTATAATTTCTAAAAAAAAAAAAAAGGTATTTTCACCGATTACTATGTTACTCTTACTTGAGTAATATTTTGGATGACTACTTTTTACTTCTGCTTGAGAAATATCATTTTGATGTACAGCTATTTTTACTTGAGTACATTTTTGGGGTAATCAGCCTCCACATCTGTATGAGAGCAACACAAGCACACAAACGTTAGATAGCAGTTAGTTCCAACCGAATAATCGTATTGGACATGAGGCATTCCACGAGTGGTACTGTATGAACACTATAGAACACAACAGCACTGGGAAGTTGAATTATATGTATCACTTTTTTCACGCCAGCATGGGTGAATGTAGGTCAGTACTAGAAAGAGGGCAGAGCAGCTGCCTGCCAAAACCCACATTCTAAACCAGTTTAAAAAAATAGCAGTGGTTAGGCCCGCCCATCGCAGAAGAATAATTTTTGTAAGTGCAAAATAACAAGCTAAATGATGTGTGTGGAACTATAACCTCATTTTGTGATGCCTACAACTGCATCACAGCCGTGATGATATCCAGTACCACGGCACTCCCTCTCATGTGATATTGCTTAAATATACAATGATTTGATGAAATTTCATCTATACTTATCATGTACTGTCAATCATATGTCGTAATAATGCAGTGCAATTTCATGAGTTGCTTATTTCAGTCATGAAAAATTGAAATACTCGACTGCATGCCTTTGTAGTGAATGAGACGGAATGCAACCTTCTCTTTGTTTAATGGAAATTATACACTGAATAATTGATGCCTTTTCTTTCACACCATAAAATGTGCTCCAAACCCTTTAAAACTAGGTCAGCATGATTGTTTTGTTGCAATCTAAACACACACACACACACACACACACACACACACACACACATACATACATAGAGTATGTGTTGCGGTTACACTGTAAATACTTTTGTCTTCTAATTGTCCTTCTTATCCAATTTAGGACGCATTTTATTGTTGATTTCTATGTTAACATTAACTCTGATTATCTTACATAATAGATCATTCTTGTCTACTGTTGTGCTGAAAACTTTTCCCAAAGGTTAATTCTTTCTTTGAATGAAAAAAAAAAACTAAAAATACACACACACAAACATATGCATACACTCTACTGTAAATTGACTGCTTTGCCATAAAGTCTAGACTGAATTGCAATGTACAAACCGGCACACAGGTGAATAATTCACTGATCTGGGATCAGGTTCTGACTACTCATGTGCTTTTCAAAAGAGCATCTATGCATTATTGATCGTCCATGCAACAAACAATTGACTTTCATCTGCTTTATAATTTAATTCAGCCTCTCTTTTCAGGACATGCCTTTGTTTTGTTTGTTTGAGTGAAACAGGGGGAATTTACAGCCTTTGTTCCGTGTCTGATCAGTTTATTCCATGCTTGGCTGAGAACATATGTTTCATAGGAAGATGACTGATCAAAATACATGCTGGCCTCAGTTTCCAGGTGACAGTATTGGCTGGTTTCACTGCATCTCCAAGCTGGCATAGTAAAGCCACATGTGATGGAACAGAGGGACTTAAACACAAAGGTTGATTAACACAGTCATCTATTTTCAAGTTTTATCATAAAGTGAAAAATGGTGGATTCATGCACTTTGCAAGGAACAAACCATTTCTCAATACTTTATTATAGAAATGCATGTGAAAAAAGTTCAAATTATAGAACAAGAACGAAGATATTTTGGAATGCAATAGACGTGCTGCAAAACAAAACATACAGCACTGTGCAAAAGTCTTGACCTACCCATCATTTCTTCATTTTTTGCTTCCAAAGAGCCCCATTTTGCTTCTTGTATTTCTAATGTAGCCTTAAGGAACAGTTCTCTACAGACCTCCCAAAGGACTTTTTTGGCTCTCATTTTTGGCTCTCATTTTCAGTGCGGTCCCTGTACCTGAGCAGTTTCAGAGGAATGTGTTTTGTTTCTTAAGCCACACAGTGACTTACTGTATGAATCATTCAAGCATTAAAAAAAATCCTCTAACTTAAGGCATGAACCAGTGAGAAACAGGAGCAGATGATGGCAGACGATCAGGTTGTTGATTAGCAGTATGTATACTGGTGGTGCTGAATGCTGAGTGGTTGGAACAGACGAGAGGGGAAATGAGGTTCTGCTGAGTTTGCTACATACATAAACAACCAATTTTTAAATTGTGTCTTTAGGCACTTTGCAGTAAAAACATTTATTTTCATTTCTTAAATCGAATCCACATCATTTTTGTTCTTGCTGCCGAATCAAACTGCTTGACAGCACAGAGCCGTATACAGTAGTCATCTGGTGAACTACTGTCGGGAAAAAAAATATTTCGGCAGATCAATCCGAGCACTGAAGTCTACAGCAGAAACAACCGAGGTCTGAAAAAACAGCCATAGTTCGGCCAGGTTTCTACATACTTTATATAAGAGGAAGAGGCTCCAAGCCATAAAACTTTTACCGAAAAAGTCCATCCGGACTTGAATGAATGAAATGATGAAACCTATGGTATTCAAGCATAAGCTAACATCTAAAGCTGATCTAACTTGATCTTATGAACCAGGTGCAGATGATGAGGTTGGTGATTAATGTACTGGTGATGCTGAATGCTGAGTGGTTGGAACAGACAAGAGGGGAAACAAGGTTGCTGCATGAACACTCACTCACTCATCATCTATACCGCTTTATCCTGTATTCAGGCTCGCAGGGACCTGGAGCCTATCCCAGGAGACTTAGGGCACAAGGCAGCATACATCCTGGACAGGGTACCAATTAGTCGCAGGGGACACACACACACTTATTCCCACACTACAAACAATTTAGGAACAACAATTACCCTCACCTGCATGTCTTTGGACTGTGGGAGGAAACCCACCAAGCACGCGGAGACAGGAATCGAGTCTGGCCGGGAATCGAACCCGGACCCTAGAGGTGCAAGGCAACAGTGCTAACCACTAGACCACCGTGCCGCCTGTTACATGCACCGCCGGTTTTTAAATAGTTTCTTTAGGCACTTTGCAGCCTGTTGCAGTAAAACATTTATTCCCATTTCTGTAATTTAATCCACACAATGTGTGTTCTTACTGCTGAGCGGAGAGACTCAAATTGCTTGATGAATCAAAGATAAATAAACGGAGAAGTGTGTGTTTATTCTGCGGTTCAGGTTCAGATGCAATGTTTGTTCAGACATCTGATCTGTGTCTGCAGTGCTCGTTAAAACTGGTTATAAGCAAAACTAATTATAAGCAGGTCAGATTAATGTGTAAACAAAAGATGAATATGAGGGAATCAGAAATACAGTTTTCATTATCTGATAATTAATTTAAAAAAAATACTTTAAAAAAATATTTAAAAATACTTGCAAAAATGACATTAAAGCAGGTGATCACCAAACTTTCATATTGTTCTTATAAAATGGTTTTCCAGGTTTACAGTGGCGAAGCAGGTACAGTAGGGTTGCTGTTACTGTTGAGTGCTTGAGCAAGACCCTTAACCTTATACCTCATACAGTTCCGCCACTGCATGCAGCGCCGGTCACAATTCGCAATTTATTGGGTTGAAGTTCTCTCTTCAGTCTGAAAGAGGTAAAGGTGTCCTAGTACTGTACTTTCAGAGGAGACCTCATTATGCACTCTGGGATCAATACTGGACTTAAGATTTGATATACATGAGAAACCAGAGAGCTTAATGAATGTTGAAGAAGTCCCAAGGAATAGTGTTTGAGGATGCTCTTGATTAAACAGCTCTTAAATTATTGACAGATTGTGCTTGCATCACAACGTCCACTCGTCTTTCCTACTACTTTACTCTTGACATTTTGCTGCAGAGAGAGGATCAGGGGTCTGGAGTGCAGAGCTTCACGGTTCAGCGCCACTGTTCTGTGTTCACAGTGACTGCTCTGAAAGTGAGGGGACAACCACAGCGCCACCACCTGGCCGTATTGTAAGTATTTGCAATAGTCATAATGTGTCCAATGAAGTTCTGTTTGTTAGGAAATGAATGTTACAACAACAACAACAACAACAACAATAATAATACTAATAATAATAATAATAATAATTCTGAAACTGTTTATTGTGTATTATAACTTTTAACAGTAATCTTCTTTTCATTTTCTTTTCATTTCTGTGAAGCTGCTTTGAGACAATGACCATTGTTAAAAGCGCTATAGAAATAAAATTGAATTGAAATTGAATTATTTTAGTGTTTCTAACATGATGGTATTCGCCATGGGAGGATTTTCTGTACAGTGTAGGAATCTCAGTACCTTTAGGGTTCGGTTAGTATGGAGTATATAATACATGTAACACCTGTAACCTGTAACAATAAAAAATATATAAAATAATTTCCATTATTTTCATGATAATTTATCTCCCACAAGTAACAAAAAAATATAATATATAAATATAAATATAGTAATATATAAATACATTAATGTAATAATATCCATATATTAATTAAATATATTCATATTATTATATTAATATATTAATATTTATATAATAATATATTTATTTAATATAGTTAATACAGTATAGGACATAGGATCTTAAATAAGTGGGCTATTAAAAATAAAACATAAACAAAGCTACGGCAAATGTTGGGCTACAACCAGATAGCTAATGAGTTAGGGGAATAGATTATAACTCAAAGGCATGTAGATTATTCAATGAGGTTTTTTATTACTGTTTTCTAAATGAAGAATTTAAATGATGTCACCCATGTGCCCTGGACATGCAGCATCCTCTACCAACCTCTAAAGTAAAAACAGAGCAGCTTTGTGGTCACAGATAAGACACACAAAAGGTGTTAATAATTCATTAGACAGGGAATCTGCGTGTTCATTTAGAGAGGCTGTCGTTTGTACTTAAGCCGCATTATGTACGTAGTTCATCACTGCCTTGGCTTTACAGAGCCATGCCACTTAAGCAGATATTTCTAATGAACACCAACTCCACACTGAGGTAAAAGAGGCAGAAAATCTATAAACATGGTGCTCATCGCTCTGACAGTGACTCATCCCGGTAGGGGGTCAGAAACAAGATAACACGCTCTCTTTCTTTCTCTATCTGTGTGTCTGTTTGTCTGTGTCTGTCTCTCTCTCTCTCTCTCTCTCTCTCTCACACACACACACACACACACACACACACACACACACACACACATGCACAAATGTCACACACACCAAATCTCAACTGCATTTCATCGATGTGTCACACCTTGTCAGGACACAGGATTCAGCAGCCAGTCACAGACGCTGTGGCTAAATGATAAGAGCCTAAAAGTAATAACCATCCCCTGCCTCGCAAAATAAATAAATAAATAAATAAATAAATAAAAAGCTTGTGATGCATGAAAGTGAAAACTGCAAGGAATAGATTAAGGAAAAATCCACTCGCTAGGGCAGTAGAACATATTGAACAAACAAACATTACTAAAGCATTTTAAACGATTTGCCTAAATGAAAAGCCTACCTTCTCCCCAGCAGACCCCAAAGGTCCTTAAAAATTGCATGTGCATACTGTAGGCATAGGAGTTGTCTTTAATGAAATGTTGCAGAAGTAAAGGACCTCATTTCTACACCATGAACTAAGCTTTAAATTTAGAACCTAAGGCTTTAAAGCAATGGCATTACCTGTATTTTCTCCCAAGCTTTGTATGCACAGTAAACCCTAATACTCAAAGCGATTAAACGTAGTGAGTACTGTTAACTTAAATCATTACAATTAGTTCACATTAATAGACCTTGATGAATATTTAGAACTTTTTGGTATTTATGAGTTTGTAGAAATGACACTTTACAAGTTAGCTGAACAAATTTGATATTTTAATTGATAGTTTTGGCTCATGTAATTAACGGTGGTGCAATGGTCAGCACTGTCGCCTTGCACCGCCAGGGTCCGGGTTCGATCCCCGGCCAGGCTCGATTCCCGTCTCTGTGTGCATGGAGTTTGCATGTTCTCCCCGTGCTTGGTGGGTTTCCTCCGGGTACATCGGTTTCCTCCCACATTCCAAAGACATGTAGGTTAGGCTAATTGGCGTTGCTAAATTGCCCGTAGTGTGTGAATGAGTGTGTGAGTGTGTGTGTGTGTGTGTGCCCTGTGATGGATTGGCACCCTGTCCAGGGTGTATCCTGCCTCGTGCCCTAAGTCTCCTGGGATAGGCTCCAGGCCCCCCGCGACCCTGAATATAGGATTAAGTGGTAATGATGATGAGTGAGTGAGTGAGAGTGGATGAAGTGTCTGTCTCAAGCCCAGATAAAATGGGAGGGTTGTGTCAGGAAGGACATCTGGTGTAAAACCTGTGCCAAGCTTGTGTGTGGACCGGATTGTCTGCTGTGGCGACCCATTGCCGGGAGCAGCCGAAAGACCAACAACAATCTATTTGATTTGCAACAATTAAAAAAAAGATAATTGCTATTAAATAGTATGAGTTGGGCTACTCAATAATGCAAGTAAAGAATGCTTCATATGAATGAGTACAACAAACTCAAAAACTGATAGTTCTGTTTACTTAAAATCGGAAACATCATTATTAAAAAAATTTGATGTAACTGAGTTTTGCCAACGTAGTCAGTGTTACAGTGTGGACAAAACCGACATATAATCCAGTAACCACCACACATCTGACCAGAACTGATTATACTCCAATATAATTAGATTAATTAGGATGACGGCATATATTGTTAATGGACATGGCCTTTATTACAGCCACATGTCAGACAACTCACTTGCACCTGCATGAAAATTAAATCCTCCACAAACTCCCACAGCTACTACATTTCCCAGTCTAAATTCACACCTCTAGTCTAAGCTTTCTAAAAGCTAACAAAAAAAAAGCATGCATAATCTGACCTATGCTTCATAATGCAACCTTCCTTCCCTTATAGTTCTGGTCTAAAAACAAGCAAACAGGTTACTGAGGATACAAAGATGATAAGCAGAGAATACCACCGATGTAAGGGATACCAGGTTCAGGCTTCTTTGTGAATTAATTAGACTGTAAAACCAAGGACTGTCGTAAACGCTTTTATGATCATTCAAACTTGCATGTAAAATCTTCCGCATGGTTCGGTAATAAATCGATTTATTTTAATTGTGTCACACCGGCATGATTCTGTCATTTAAAGTTCATCGCACGAATCACTAAAGTATAGAGAGCACACACACACACACACACACACACACACAGACACACACACACACACACAATTTGGTCTCCCTTTAAAGGTAGGAACCACAATACGCTCTGAAATTAGTCCAGGACTACAAATGCATCGCAAACAAGTGTGACACCTGGGTGAAGAACAAATCTTTGATACGGATTCTCTTTATCGAATTCCTTCCTTCACTTTAATTAAAGCTTAGATTTATCTCAGCAATTACGTTGCTGAAAGCATCTGTATCTTTACATGTCTTTATACGGATGAAATCTTTACCACTAAATATTTCTGGGTAAAGCACTTTATTTCATTTAGATTTACTGCACACACCTGTTAGTGAAGACTTTGCTGTAGTTGTATATATTGATCTCCAACATCTCATTACCGTCCACTTTACTGGCGATCGGCCATCGAAATGCCTGGAGGAAAGAAAAAAAAGAAGAAGAAAAAACGTAACAATAAAATAAATGACATACATTGCTACAGAGTAGGTTTCCACCCACATGTACGTGTGTGTGTGTATATACAGTATGTGTGTGTATTGCGCTGCCGGCAGGAATACAGGGATTCCTGCCTCAAACCCAGTGTTCCTGGGATACCACTTCCCTAATCAGTATAAAGCAGTTACTGATAGATACAGTAGGTGGATCAGATTGAAGAATGAATGAATGAATGAATGAATGAACAGGAGGCTTCATTTCTTAACACCTACTTTATAATACGCAAAAGAGCAAGAATGTTGACACTAGACAGAACCACTGCTCTACATATTTTTCCCTTTGCTGCCACATTCTTCAATTAAGAAAGGCTGTTAATTAGTTGATTAGGTAAATTATGTATGCTGGGAGCAGAGAACGCGCTAAAATGTACAGGGCAGTGGTCCTCCAGGACTGAAGGTGATAGAGGAATACAACCCAAATTCCGAAAAAGCTGGTAATCTACCTGTATATCAGGCAAGAATGAGACCAGCAAGCCTCCAGAAACTCGTAACCTCAATGTCCAGACGTCCTCAAACTGTTTTAAAAAGAAGAGAGATGCTACACCATGGTAAAACAGGCCCAGGTTCCAACTACAGTATTTTAAAACCGGTAGCAGGCATCAGCTCATTTAGTGGATAAAAGTCTTACTGTATGTGTGAATAAAATATTGGCTCATGTGATCTAAAATTCTTTTTCCTTTCGTAAAGTTTCTTGTATTCAAATTTAAAAGACGTCCCAACTTCGGGTTAATTCGGCTTGTACTGTATGTTCTGCTATTAGAAGCTTTCTTTGTAACTTTCGGTAGAAGCAGGTCAGGTAGGAAATTTAAAGACTTGACTGTATGTTTTCCTGCAATAACCTATAAAGTCGCAGCAACGGTCACTGCAGTAGGGGGAGTTAAATTGCTGAGGACCCAACCCTTCTTGCGATCTACAGCCGCACCTAGACTTACACTCTCCGGGCTATTTGGAAACACCAATCAGCCCTCGGAGGAAACCCATCAAGCACAGGAAGACCGGCAAACTCCACGAACAGGGAGCAGAGGTGAGATTCAATCCCCAGTCCGGGAGGTGACAGACAGCAGTGGTAAGGAATGAATCACTGTGCTGCAGGTTGACACAAGTAGTTCACTATTAAAGTAGACCTAGTTTAAAATCATAGCTTTTGAGTACGTATCTACTGTATGCGTGTGTGTGCATACACAAATATGAGAAAACTGCATCTTCTCCACCTTTTAACATTTTTTTTTTTCCTAGGGGATATTAAAACGTTTTGAGATTAGCTCTGTTAACAAGATCTCTCTGTAGTCCAACTGGGACCATTGCCAAAATGAACCAACCAATTAGATTATCAGATTATTATCTTTGCCATACGTTTTCTTATTACTGAGGAAGACTCCAGGGTGTGCCTGTGTATATTTGCAAGACAGCAAATCGTCTCCATTAGAGAGTAAATTAATGCACGCTTGATTTTCAGCGGCAGAACCATGCCATATATTGATGGATGTTTTGTTATCATACAATTATGATTGATTTTGACATAGTAAAGGAAGCACATAAACAAATCCACTAAATAAATACATCATCCGAATTACTTTGCAGCCACTCACTCACTCTCACTCACTCATCATCTATACCGCTTAATCCTGTATTCAGGGTCACGGGGGGGGGGGGTTAGGGGGGTCTGGAGCCTATCCCAGGAGACTTAGGGTACATGGCAGGGTACACCCTGGACCCCATCGCAGGGCGCAGACACACACATACACTCACTCATTCACACACTACGGGCAATTTGGGAACGCCAATTAGCCTAAACTACAGTACATGTCTTTGGAATGTGGGAGGAAACCGGAGTACCCGGAGGAAACCCACCAAGCACGGGGAGAACATGCAAGCTCCATGCATACAGAGACGGGAATCGAATCTACTGTACTTTGTAGCCAATATTTACAGTAACTTCGTTATAAAAGATGGATAAATGAAAGGTTAATTATGATAAAGATTATGGCATTAAGCATGCAATAAAGATATGAAATAGTCTCAGTGTATTTTAAGAGTGACTTTCTGTCACGGAAGAGTTTTGTCTTTGTACGTATTAGTTCAGGGGTGGCCAAGTTCGGTCCTAGAGAGCCGCAATCCTGCAGAGTTCAGCTCCAGCCCTGAAAAAAACACTCTCCTGCCAGTAGCCTTAGTAGTCCTCAAGACCTTGATTAGCTTGTTCAGCTGTGTTTGATTAGGGTTGGAGCTGAACTCTGCAGGATTGCGGCTCTCTAGGACCGAACTTGGCCACCCCTGTACTAGTTTAAAGGTTAACGTGATACGTTTTTTTTTTTTTTGTCCTAGTAGCTTTTAGATAGATGGAAGATGGCCGTTTATTACTTTTTATTTCCAACACGACAACAAGAACTACCAGAGGACGATATTTATTGTAAAGACAAGAAAAAGACATACACTGGCAAATTGTAGTCGCACTACGTATATTACAGGCATCGATTATTTTCCTAAAACAGCATACCGCCGAGTGTTTCATTCCTTACTTACGAATGCATGACCTAATGCCTGTACGTGAAGTGAGATATATCAAAAAGTATAACAAATTAAAATATGTTTCTAAAACTTTGAGCCAGACAGAAGAATAGATGCTCATGCTATCCATTTTCCATGGCGGATAAGATTGGAGTCGTGACAACACACTGCGGTGCCACTGATTTACACTGTTGAAACTTTCAAAGGCAATCTCAAACTCCATGGACCTTTTTTTTTTTTTTTTCTTCGCTTGACGTTCTGGGCCACCTGCCTGTGGAATGATCTATCAGCCTCCTCCTGTTTTGTAGACCTGGAGCTCCCATCTGTTCTACACATCCACACCGCCAAGACCCGTGAGGGATTGTCCAGGCGTGTCATTTTATACAGAGCTAATGAGGAGCACCAGGCATTTTAACACTTTACCGCATGACAGAGTCGCCATTCAAGGCCGATGCGAGAGGACAGGACACTCGAGCAGTATGTCCAATACGAGATGACAGGTTTTGTTAGAGTGCTTTTAGAATACACTGGGGGGAAATATATGGCAAAGGTGAATGTAAAGGAAATCAATATGCTCAGTTAGCGAATCGCTATACCTTTTGAAGGTGTTCCTCTTTCACACAAAGTAAAAGTCTAGTCGATACAGAAGATCTGTGACAATAAAGAGATAATGACTAGCAATTGAAGAGTAATTGCTGGGGATTCCAATTGGCTGACTATACAGAGGGTTTTACTGACCATTTAAGCATCCTTGGACATTACTGATGACAGCTTTAAAACTACAGGGATAATGTGAATAGTCTATTCAGTCCACGTTAGCAAACAATTAAAACAAGCTAATACGCAATCTTGCATTTCCCTGTAAACACAAGAAAACCCATTTTCCTTTTTGAGGCTTACGCAAGCTCTACCCCTGTCAGACCTGATTTATAATAAATGAGTGCGCAGTAGGGATGGGCTACTGTTACAGTAATATGGCCACAATACATTTATGAAATGTTTTTTTTTTTTTTTAAGATAATGCTGAAATCCAAGTAGAATAGAACAAAAAAAAACAAAACAAAAAAAAAAAATGAGCTCATCACAACAACAATAAAAGAAGAACTAATCAGTATTTCTAATTTGCATTCCTGGTGTAAATGTTATTGGAAGGCAGAATTTAATTAAGCCTAATTACCCCCCTAACTCCTTAAACACATGTGGTGATGCAGCTTCACGGAATTTGAGTGCGAATAAGATGTCAGTTGATTTTTTTTTTTCTGGCACCGTTCTATAGTCCAGTGTTTGCTGAGTTTAAATACAGTGAAAAATTATATCTTAAGGGAAATAAAGAAGTTTTTTTTTTTTTTTTCCAGAGAATATGTTAGAACCCTGGTCTTGAAAAAATCCATAAAATCCTTTTTCTTTTTTTCATATTCTAGTATCTACCATGGGGATGTGAGGATGAATGTGAAAAGCTTAGCTGCTCTGTCTCATCAACACAAATGCCCTGTGTTGCTGTGTTATTTATGGCCTTATAATGAAGTACGGTAATTGCATTTCATGTCGCTCATAAGAGCCACAAACCACAAAAATAATGTATACAATTTTAGGAGAGCTGGAAGTAAGGAGCAACAACAGCTCAGTCGCAAAGCAGTGGGCCATGTAAGCCCACAGTGCAGGTGGAACAATAGCTGAAGCAAACGATATGCAACCTAATATTTAGTGTCTCATTTAGCTCTCGGTGGTTTGCAAACAAAAATGACATACTCGCGGTTGTTAAAAACATCTACAAATAAATGTCAGAAAATTAAATTTGGATCCTTAACTTCTCTTTTGGTCTCAACCTCAAATGTCTTCAATGTAATAATAAGAAAAAATAATAATCCAAGGCGGCACGGTGGTGTAGTGGTTAGCACTGTCGCCTTGCCCCTCCAGGGTCCGGGTTTGATTCCCGGCCAGGCTCAATTCCCGTCTCTGTGTGCATGGAGTTTGCAAGTACTCCCAGTGCTTAGTGGGTTTCCTCTAGTTACTCCGGTTTCCTCCCACAATCCAAAGATATGCAGATTAGCCTGTTTGGCGTTACCAAATTGCCCGTAGTGTGTGAGTGAGTGTATATGTGTGTGCCCTGCGATGGATTGGTACCCTGTCCAGGGTGTGCTCTGCCTTGTGCCCTATGCTTACTAGGATAGGCCCCAGGCCCCCCCACGACCCTGAATGCAGGATAAAGCGGTATAGACGATGAGTGAGTGATCCACCCATCCAGGAAACTCTGTAGTCCAGCTAGTGACCTTTGGAAGCCAATGGTGACCATTGTATTTATTCCCATGTTGTACGACAATAGTTGGATCGCCGATCCCTCACACACTACGGGCAATTTGGGTACGCCAATTAGCCTAGGCTGCATGTATTAGAACTTAAAGGCGAAACCCACCAAGCACGATGAGAACACACACAAACTTCATGTACAGTACACAGACATGATGCGTGAATTGAACCCAGGACCTGGAGGTGCAGGACGACAATGCCAACCACTACACCACCGTGCCACTAATAATAATAATAATAATAAATGGCCTTGCTGTTTCAATACTTTTTTGGGGACTGTAGGTCTCCATGTAAGATCATCATGCAGAATGTCATTGTGAAAGGATTGTGTGGAGTGGTGTAAAGCTGTTGACCAAGCTCAGGAGTCTCTCTCTCAGACGTCCACAAACTTTTGGCAATATAACACGTTTCTATATTATGCTTTAAAAAGTTCCATTGGAACCCTGCTTACAATTGTGTTTTATTTCTTAACAGTTCCCTGGAAGCTTAGACCACTATAACTATGATTTGTATTCCCCAAGAGTGTTCATCGTTCAGGAGGCTAACATTTCTCTCAGCGCTGAAGAGCCAGTTCATTAATGGTGGTTTTGTTGCTATGGAGACGAGCCATATTAGTTTCAGATTTGCCTCACCTAGAGTATCTTCAGCTGCTCATTAAGGATATAACCCTAATGAAACTAATAAGAATAACATGAGGCCCGGTCATTATTATGTGTATGACTGAAAATAGGAAAAACATTTTCCATATTTTAAGCCTGGTGTCATTTTAATTCAACTGTTTTAGAAATGACAAATTACAAATACTTGACGGTCATGACTTACAGTAGAAGTCATTATAAATGCATTTTTTTGTTTTTGTTTCATGTGATGCCTACAATATTTGTCACATTAGTTTTGTAAACCATCATTTAAACAATGGGTGGCTGCAGAATCATATGGCTTCTTGCCAGTTATACTGTAATTGCTGTAAGGGGAGGTTACACTGCTAAAGACCCCATCCTCTTGTAACCTCTAGGCATGCACACTCACACACCCCCTCTCATACTCATACTGTGATCGATTTGGAAACACATGTATGGACTGTGAGGAAACCGAAGTCCCCGGAGGAAATCCACCAAATACAGGAAAAACATGCAAACTCCACACACACACACACACACACACACACACACACACGCACACGCACAACACACACACACACACACACACACACACACACACACACACACACACACACACACAACACACACGTACACACACACAACACACACGCACACAACACACACACACACACACACACACACACACCATACACACACACACACACACACACACACACACACACATACACACACACACACACACACAAACCAGAGGCAAGATTCGAACTCCAAATCCGCAGGTGTCATAACAACTAAACCTCAGTGTCACTACAGGGAAATGCAGTTATTTCCAGAATATGGAACAGAAAAGTTTTTGACATTTGAACTATTTGTTCCCTGCTACACTATTCGTTATCCGAAAGCTCAAATGATCATACTGCGCATAATTCAGGCTGATGCCTTGCCTTTGATTAGTATGGTGTAATTTATGGTATAAATCAAGCCCAGGACTTGACAAATTATTCTACAAGAAAATGTTCAATGTGTCAAAAATGATCTGAAGACTCGCACAAAGGCATTGGAGTGGACGATATAACTCAAAGCTTCATCCATTTTAAAGCTGAAAAGCTGAATTATTCACTCACTGCCTCAGATATACAGTACTTCGGTACTAACATTTCGTTCTCTTTTGCTCTGTCTCTAATGGAACTTTGCTTTCTAAATAATACAGGCATAAAGTCACATCAAGGATAAGACGAGATTCGGAATGGGTTTCGGTTAAGAAATAGAGCTTTTCACAACAACATTTAGAAACAACATGTACTCTGGTATTGGCTTCAAACTGCATCTCTAATAGCCCAAGACTGCAGAGTGGTCCGCTGTATTCTCCCCAATCTCTCCTCCCCCATACAACTGCCTCTCTCTCGTATCCTCCTATTCAGCTTACAGCATTTTATAGCACAGTACACCACACAGTGTTCATTCTAAGCCTACACTGCTATTCGAAAATCCTTTCCATGATGGAAACAGCTGACAGGAATATCTGGTGTGTATATGGTGTGATTTTTTTTTATTATTTCTGCACTGATTTCTCCTAGTCATATGGCTTCACAGCACAAGCAGTGCTCTCTTCTGTGACATTTCATACATTTTGTCCAAAACACATCGTTCTATGACCTTTTCCTTCCCGTGGTTTATCATGCTTTTATCTTGTTGTTGCTCATGCTTTTGCCATTGCACAGCATGATTTTTTTTTTTAAATCACCATCTAAACATTTGCTTTTTCTATTTCTACAGCATTTAAGGGATACATTTTTTCACTGAACATGCCCTTATACTGGTTTGGTGCAATGTCGCATGTCACTGAAGCATGAAAAAGAAAGTGTTCTATCTGGAATGTGATCTTCACATATTTCTTGTAATTACATACATAGGAATTTCGTTAATATCTTGTTCATATGAAGTATTTTTTACAAACTCAATTAAAGCTTTATCTGTTCTCTAGAATTAAATAAGAAAATGTTAAATCTCTTCCCAGAACTGTCATTAAAATACTTCTTTTTATATATACATGATGTATATATATTCCTTGTGCAGTCCAATTAATTTCACATTCGCACATGTGTTTAATTCAAGCGTATTCACCAGGCTGCCATCAACCGCTGATCAGATAGTGCTTAAATAATTTCAACACTAACAGTAGATTAAATTTAAACCTGTTTCATCTACGCTGTGTGGCTAAAACCCCATGCGAGCATTGTACCACCAGCTTCATTGGCTTATTATCCTTTCAGAATTTTGACCTTTTGAGAAAAATATAATAAAATTTGACGGTTTAATAAATCCTTTCAGAATGACTTGTACAATTATTATTTTTTTCCTGTGGTTGCAGGGTAAAAATGAGATGAAGTGTGATAAATGTAATGATACACATTGACTGGAGGAGGCTGAGCTAACAGGCTTGATTCGACAGCTCCAGCAGCAAGAGGTTCATTATGTAAATAGATGCATCCAGCAGAGACCGAGCAAGAAGAACGAATTATCTTAATGTCGAATGTTTCTGACTGATATCTCAAAATGCTATTGTCCTTTTTTTAATTTTTAACCAAATCTCACCTTTTAAGAACCTTTGCCCAGTTAAGAAACTTTAATTTGGAAACGTTGTAAGGTTGCCACTTTGTAATTTATAATGATCATCCCTGAATATGCCTCATACTAACTGAGATACACATTTGCTGTAGATATACAGTAAATAGGTCTGTCCTCAAGAGGTTGTTGAGGATAGACTAAAAATGTTGAAATAGAAATATAGTTGACTGTGCCCAAGCACCTGTGCCGTCACCTCCTGGGTCGCACCAAAAAGACTGTGGGCACAGTGGACACATGCCTTTAAAGGGGAAATACCAATATCATTATAACACAATTTTCAAATAGGGGGAATTTTAAGTGAAGAACTCTCGGGAAAATGTCGGGATGCTGGAAAAAAGCATCACATTATGATGGCACTCAATATGATGACATTAGCCACTTCTTTTGTCATGGCTGAACCGTTTGAGATATGAAAAATCCCTTCGCAATTTTGCATCCTCAATGTCTTAAGATCACATTGGCCCAGTTTGGTGGCGACTGTAAAAATCCCCTAGGAGGAGTATGTCGAAATCCACTGGGTGCATTTTGCAAACAACCCAAAATAACTGACTTACTGTTGAGCAGAGCGCGTGACATACTGTACTGTTGCAAAAGTTGTTCAACTCAACTCTGAAATTCAGATATGCAACCCAAAAAAATCCCCAGATGCTGGAAAAAGTCATGTCTGTTTTAAATGCTTAAAGAAATATTTTGGTAAAACCATTAAATGTTTTACAAATTTTTTTTTGTAATTCCATGAAGACATTAGAACTGATCAATCAACAGAATTCAACATTCAACAGAACATTTACTCATACATTAAACATCCTTATGAGACCTAAATGAATGTCCATAGATTTAACAAATGTTAAATTCCTATAATATAACATGTATTAGGAATAACATGTATTTCCTATAATAAGTGATAAGTCAAGTTAGGTCATATTAGAGATGACTTATGAACTCAAATAATAGAAGAAAGTTGAAATGGCTGTTTTAGAGACACAACATTATAAAAGAATGTCTTTCCTTCTGTGGGAGAGCAATGATTTGTACATCCTTGAAAGGGGTTTATTCACAAAAAAGTACCTACTGTATAAAATCCTTAAGTACTGTATTTGTTAGGGTCCAGTCTAGAAATTCATCACAGCTACAAACTGTAATAAAAAAAAAGATCGACTACCAAATAATGATACCATGGAAATCATATCGAATCATTTTAAGTCTGAAATCACCCAAGGCGATTTAAAGCAGTGGGATGTTACTGTGAGTAGCAAGTAAGCTCAGAGGTAGTGATGTGTGCACTCTCTCTAACACTCTCAAATGAGTCAAACACCCAGCAGGGACAGGGGAAAGTGAGTAAGCCTGCAGGATCTTGGCTATAACTCCAAACTCTAAGGCATTCGAAAAAGTTCTGCTCAGTTGGAGTTGGGGGAGGTCATAGCGGTGGTGGTGAGAATGTGCTTGGTTATCCAACAGAGTTCAACTAATGATATAATGAATAACAAGGTCAATGTTGAAAATAGAATGTCCAGAGTCTTATTTAAAAAATTTATCTTTCCCTGTTTTTCTGCCACCTCCTGTGTAACATCTGTCTCTCTTTCTCTCTCCTGCTGCCCATTTAATTGCAAGAAAATGCAGCCTTGCTTCTTTTCCTCTTTAACCCAAACATAAACACACTAATCACAAGAGGAAACAGCGCCCAGCATTTACACTTGACAGAAGAGGAACTCTGACTGTTATCGCTGGCAGCGCAAATGAAAAAAAAAAAAACAAGAATATGAGGAGACGAGGACCATTAACGTTCAGTTTGCACTGCTACTATTCTAAATCGCAATATACACTAAGTGCATAGTCGGTAATAAATATGATGGTAACATTTAGTTAAAACCCATCAGACTTTCTTTCTAAAGCATGTCTTGCATGTGAAAAAGCAAAACTCTCTACCTTCATGTCCAGTGTCTTTTCCATTCCTTTTGAACCTTTCCTTTACATTAAGTTTACCATTAGAATGAGCTGAATGAGATTGAGTCCATTTGCTGTGCAGGTGTAATGAGTAAAGACAGACAAAGAGGCATTCAATATGTTCACTTGAATCACAGTAAAAGAAACCTACAGACAGACCCAAGTGCTTAAGCATGCAGAGGACGAGGTATTGGATTGGGTAATTTACCGGATGCAACCGAGCGCTTAGGGTTTCTTTCTTTACCTCGATTTTACTCCCTGCTTCTCAGTTTTATTATCACTAGGAAGCAACAACATTAAACTTGATGTGCTGCATTAGAAAACTGACAAGGCTTTCAATTAGTTCCCCACTGTCTACACTGCAGGCTTCCCTGGACCAAAATCCACATATCGCTTTCACTTCTCCTGAGATCGAACGCACAAAGTGTTGTTTTCATGCTTGAGTGACTGAGTAAAAGACAGACACAGAGACAGAGAATAAATAAATGCACTGACCTCCTCAAACCTGGCCTCATCCTGACAGTTGTCCAGGACACGTGAGTAGAAGGACAGACCTACAAGAAAGAATAAAAAAAAAGATCTTGTCTTTTCAAATACTATGGATATTCATATTGAGTGCATTAAAACAAACAAGTATTTATCACCTGAAATATCTCAGCATTTACATTATATAAGGATCATGTTTACCACCATCATCGAATGCAACTCATTTAAAATGTTCCAATATGGAGACAGACAGGGCAGATATGTCAACATTCACCATCCAACAAGCCAAATAGTGCTATTTAATTAGCATTTAAACAAACGTATTAAACCGTCGCCAGCAAATGGGAACCCAGACTGTTTAATGATGATGGCACATCAAGACGATAGCACGTTAAATAAATCACGTCCGACACTCAGGTTCTGATCGTGTCGCGCTACAATGCTGGAAACATGATGAGAATGAGGAATATTTTACACCCTCGAGAATACAAAACCATCAAACAACACATGTTCAAGACCTAAGCAGATATAAACTGTCAACACGATTGCAGCATAAGCATGGCCACCCACGCACACACATACACACATGGTAATAATAATGACTGGAAACTAACGTTGTAATGCACATCAAATTAGAAGCGAGAGCTTATTACAAAGTCACGATTGCTGATCCTCTAGCCTGCAGCAGAAGCGAGTAGAAGCGAGGCTCTCATATAAGTGGCCAGGATCACAGATGCAAGCTGGATTATAATACAGGTGTGTTAACAAAAGGACACACAAAAGATCTAACAAAATAAAAACAGGAGAGCAATACGATATATGCAGTATGCCTTTGGTTTTTTGTTGTTGTTGTTGTTGTTGTTGTTGTTTTTAGATCAAAAGTTTGCTGTAGTACAAAGTTTGTTTATTTAAAATATTAATTTAATTTAAAATAGAAATCGACTATACATACAGGTGACTAATTAAAGTCTGCAGGGGTATTTTTACTCCATTTGTTTCTTCTGAAGGAAGCAACACTGCAAAGTTCTTTTAATTTTTTTTACCTCCGTGATGATGTGGAGTCTGAGTGAGAATGGAAACATATAATTCATATCTTCTTTCATCAGTCGCCAAATGTCAACCAAATTGAACGAAATTAAGATTCAAGAATGAGGATTCTTGATTGCCACTATACTAAGTTCAGCAAAATTAAAGCTCTGCTTACAGTGCAACTAAAAAGCATTGGAATAAATATATTAAAAACAAACATGCAGTCAAGGCGATGAGGGATTCTGGAGCGACGTTTTGTCACTTTTATCACTGTCATTTCATATATTGTGGATAAGTGCTATTCTTCCCTTCAGAGGTTTCAGAGATTTGCAGAGGCTGTGTGCTAAAGCACACTGCAGATGTTCCGGGGATTTGTTGTGACCCAACTCTCAACACATACGTCACTTTCCGCTTTTCTTTTTACTTTACTTCAATTTGTCACTCATCTGTGGCTCGTTCCTTTCCTCTAGAGGCAGACCAATACCTGGTGGTGCTAAAATAGCCCACTCAGCTTCATTGATTAAGTAAAATATTCCACCCACCTTAGGTGCAACAGTATAATAAATACACTCAAGTCAGGGTATGAGTGATATAACAAACAACAGGCTTTAGGACAGCTGAATTAGACACATAAATTTATATAATCCCCCAAAGACTGTAAACAAAAGGCCCTTTGATGATGAAAGAAGCCTTAGAGCAGCTCTGTCTCGATGCTCTCCGGTTAGCTGCCTTTTGCAGACAGACACAATGAATGCAGCAAAACTGTTAGAGTAATGGCTCATAGACGCAGTAAAGCTTTCTGCCGAAGGATCCCTAACAAGAAGCTCCTGATCTCATTCAAATATCTTTTCATCTGTACTGAATGTGACATGGACAGTAAATAATTTGCTATAAATCACATACTGTATGGTTCTGCTCCATCAAAAAATGAGACCAAGAATAGACCATTTCCACAGTTGGGATTATAGAGGTGGGGATTTTACTGTTATCAGTGCACTGATTTGATAAGATTCAATAACAAATCAGTGTGTCAAGACCTCATGGGGCCCAATACTGATACTACCTTCAATGTGGTCAATGTGTCCTGCTTTCATTTATACTCAATTAGTTGTTTTCATGTATAACTGAGTATATCTCACAAACTTTTTTGTTTTATTTTAATCATTATAATGTTCTCTGTTTGTGTCCCTCTTTTTTTTTTTAACAGGAAAATGCCCTGATCTGTTCATGTGTTTTAACCCCAGGGGTGGACATTTTTTTATTTCTCATAACAAACATTTTGCATGTT
Source organism: Clarias magur (assembly GCA_013621035.1). Taxonomy (NCBI): domain Eukaryota; kingdom Metazoa; phylum Chordata; class Actinopteri; order Siluriformes; family Clariidae; genus Clarias; species Clarias magur. Next base: position 27,129 of record QNUK01000773.1, read on the forward strand.
GTTTCTCATTCCAAAATCTGAATATTAAATATTCACACCGCAGATGTCTATATGGCTCCACTCTATTTCTAATAGCTCACGCAGAACACAAAGTAGCTTTCACTTATTTCTGTTGCTGTTCTGCATGTTCCAGCAGAACTTCCTGTTGTGCTCTTCTTGCTGTTTAAATGTTCAACATTGTACTCGTCATAAATGTCACTACAATATCAAATGTTTTCTATTTGTCTTTTTGTTGTAGTTACTTTTCCCCGCAGTTAAAGTAATTTGTATGATTAAGTGGTAAGCGTGGTAGAGTATGTTCTGATGATAGAAATAACTGGGCTGACACTGTCATACGCCTAGAGTGATGCTATGTTGAGCATAGCCTGTTGACGATAAGAGGGCAGAAAATAGCAGTACAGCATAATATCCTTTAGAGTCCTAAAGCTGACTGAAGTGCTTGAACTATAACAGAAGCCCTTAAAATGAGGTTAATGGTATAATACCCTATATAACATTCTAAAAACAAAAAGGGGAAAAGCCCACTTTGCTGATGTAAGCATACATTTACTAAATGTTGGTAATTACGTGCCTATATTTGTCACTTAAGAGGATTTGCTCTTTTTTTTTTACATCTTGTCCCTATTTAATAAAAAAGTAAATACACTGAAAAGTCAGATCTGTGTGTTGTAACAAAGGACTATGTTTCCCAGAGGAACAGGACATAACTGAGCTGAGACAGTGCTTCCTGAAAAACCTTCCGCTCTAGACAGGCTGGAAAAGCATGAGCCATAAACAAGACTGTGGGTGTCACTAAAACACAGAAAAAAAAGATGAAAAAAAACAAACAAACCTAATAAAGCAAAAATACAGCGTCACTTTGCACTACTAGACCATTTATTTGACCAAAGTATAGTACTATTAAGCAGATGTGTGTCCTTTTTAGGATTAAACTATTTTTATTTTGACATTTAATAAAATCATCAAAGTTGATGCATCAAATTTCAACAAATTTCTGATACATCACTGCTGTTTTACTGGAAACTTGTCATTAAACAATATCTACAAGTGTTTTGATTTTATTATATATATACAGTATATTTTTGTAGATCTCCCAATTCTATATCGTTTCCCAAAGGAACACACATTCAATTTGCTATAAAATTCTTCCAGCTTTTTGCAAATTCTTAATTTCTTTTACTGGAGTAGTGTAGAAAAAAAGAGAAAAAAACATATATATCTTTGTATAACATTAGTGAGAAACGCAAAACAACCCACCGTGATCCTGTCCTAAAACAAATACAAAACTAGGATAGTGGTCAACACGCACTGTGCTGTCCAAGGTGCTGAAATAAAAGCAACAGTATAACATTGTGCCTTGAATTGTGTGTTCCTAAATCATAAACTTACTTATGAAATCATCAAACCTTTCACCCTTCAGACATTGAATCTGAGCTTGTTCAATTTAACGCTAGCCGCACAGTGCATTTCTGCAACCTTCAGCCTACACAAATTAGTGTTCAGTTAACTCTAGATTCGCCTACGCCTTTACCAAATCATCCGGATGCTGATTTATTTATTTATATATTTTAATTCTTAAACTCAATCAAGAATATCAAACACAGCATGTTTTAACAATCCCAGCAGTGTCCATATGAGTGAAAGTGGACACTCATGAACACTGCATAAATCAATGCAGCACTCACTATCCCTCACATATCGTCTATACCGCTTAATCCTACTGTATATACAGTGTTGCAGGGGGCCTGGGGACAATTACAGGAAACCTAGGGCACGAGGTGGGGTACATCCTGGACAGGGTGCCAATCCATCGCAGAGCACACACACATACTGTACACACACTCACACACTCATTTCGAGCCAGCACTGTATTTAAAAATGTATACAGTGCGCTGTGTATAATTTCAGCATCTTCTGTGGACATCACCTAAGTAATATGTCAAAATATTAAGCATGCATATGTAGGCTATTTTTTTTTTTTTTTACATAATATTTCACACAGTGGTGTGCAGTCCTGAAAGTAGCTCTGACTGTGAAATCATTCATGCAGTGTCGAGTTGGACTTGAACAATGTACAGTAGACTTTACCACACAGTGAGAGAGAGAGGGGTATCCCTAACTTTCAGCACAGCATTCGGGCATGAATTCTACCCTCAATCCGACCCACGCACACAATCTCAAAGGCTTCAGTCCATCATAAATCTAGAAATAAAAAAAGAAAGAAAGAAAGAAAAGAATGAAGTGTAGCAGTACCTCGGAATGAGACTTTGGCGAGTCGGTCTCCTTTCCCGGGAAGGTCCGAAACCGATTTTAGATACACAACCAGAGCCATGGAGGTGAGACTCAAATGAAGGAAATCACAAGCAACAGAAATTCCCCTAAAGCGCCTAAGTAAACCTATAAACGTGCCATAGACTGCACTGACCTGTTCCTAAAACAGCCTATATGTTTTTAATACCAAGCAACAAAATATCCGCAATATTTCCCGACTTTACATACAAGATCCGTAAAATAATTAAAGTGCCTTCATGTTTGTCTTGCTCTTGTCAGCGCTACTACACACTCGCTACACAGATTTCCGCCCCTTTATCTCCGATGTGCGCGAGTGATGGAGGATTCGAAAGAGAACCGGTTCTTAATAAACAACTCTTTTAAACGAGTCGAATGAAACGATTCTCACGCACGAGAGAGCGAAAAGTTAACTTTTTTGAGTATATATTCAGGCTTTAGGCTACTACAAAGTCAAATCTATTCCATATTCTATCCATATTCTATGTATCATTAATCATTGGTAGACTGATATTGTGGTCGGGGGCATAGTGGCCTCTCACTCACCAGGGGAGAGTCTTCGGGGTCGGAGTGTGTGGAGTTCACACGTTCCCGCGTGCTTAGTTGGTTTACTCCGGGTACTCTGGTTTCATCCCCAACAGTCCAATGACATGCAGATTAGGCTAACTGGCGTTCTCAAATTGCCCATAGTGTGTGTGTGTGTGTGTGTGTGTGTGTGGCTTGGCTTGGCATGCGATGGATTGGCTCCCTGGCCATGGTGTAACCCGCAAGACGATGACTTGGATTGATATTCTATTTGTAATTTTATTCAACTAGGCTCACCATATCACACACAATTTCTTTAAAAAACATTTTTTTAATAAATGTTAGTTAATACACCTAATTTTAGCACAATATCTCTTGGAGCCACTTTCGGCTCAACTGGTGCTGAGTTGACTCCAAACAGAGATCAAATCATCTAAACGTGTAATTCAAACGAATCAAATAAATTTCAAATGAATCGACTCATTAAAGTGAGTCGTGATGAACCGCCGTGTTGCGAGCGGCGCCGCTCATTGCGTGGTAGAGAAGCAGAAGCTCCAGCAGGGGGCAGCATTTTAAAGTCAGTACAACAGGCCCTCCACAGCAGGGGATTCCGCATCATCCTGGACACACAAATGCCAGACCCTGTTCACTGAAACTTTTGACACCGCAATGAAACTCATTGAGCACCCGTTCACTGGATTAATTAAGCATGTACTACATTCAATTAAAGTCCATTAATTAAATCGTGGTTGCGCTTTGTGCACACACACAGAGACACACACATAATACTGTGGTATTTGACCATGTGTAATTGCATGCAATTTCTGCTTTTTTACCATCTTTTCTTAATAATGCCTCTATAATGGAAGTACAGCATATCGTGCTGCTAGATTTATAAGGGTTGACATTGAAGACCAAGTAGAGACTGCACAAAGGGTCACGTGAACATCTCAGTGGTTACCAGGCAACTCAGTGTTGTTCTTTTTGTGTGCCATGCCGGGGAACCGACTCTGATATCTCCCTTCACTCTGAACTGTGTGTGTTTACCAGAACGTGGAGGCAGCGATGACTTCCAGAACTGGCACTCTTAGCACGCACAACAATGCAACCTACATCCCATCACCTCTGATACCAGGGTAGGCTAATTGATCACATGATTACATTCTGGTTCATGATGTTGCATGGAAGGACTATTATTGTTGCATGTATAATGCATTTCATTCTGGAACTTTAAGACCATTTTTTATTGATCAATAAATGTAATTGAAATAATTAAATAAGCAACAAAAAAAAGCTTTTCATAATAAGACATTTCTATTTGTAAACTCCTGGATCAATTAGGTTCACAGGACATGTGCCTACCACCAAGTATCTGTATGGGGACACGTTTGGGAAGGCGAGCATAAAGTACTTTCAGGATGTCCGTGCTGCACTCATGTCAAGTAAAGGTGGCATCTACTCGAATGATCGAGCTTTGATCACAATCCAACACTCACAGAACAGATACCCAGCCTTCCATCCAACCTACTGGGCACGTTACAGTGTAGATTTCAAACGGCAAAGAGAGATAAATCTATTTAATGAGGTGAGAAACTGAACTGTTGTGTACTTTGTACTTTGCATATTTACAATAAGTACACTTGGTGCTTATAGCACTTTGGATGTTTTCATCTCCAACAATTAGAAATATTGCCAGGTATAAAATCACATAAGAGAATCATGCAGGAAATACAAGACAGAAGAAATTAAAAGTAAAAAGAAAAGCCACGCACTAAGTGAGAGAGAAAGAGAGAGAAGGAAGCTCGTGAAGTGAACGCATGTCGGAGTTATCCCTAATGGCTTGTTTTGTCCCCCAGCTGGCACAGAAACACAGGAAGAGCTACAAAGATACGACTGGTACCCGAAACCCTGTGAGTTTCTTCATAATGCCACTGACAGAGAATGAGAAGTGTTTGCGCCAAGGCATGTAAGATGCATTGAATTAAATATGCATTAAAACACTACATTAAAAATTAATTAATCATTCTAGGCAGTTTTACTCTTGCTGGCAGAAATGTATATTGTTGTGTATTTAATGGCATTAAAAAATCAATAGAGGAAGTTTAATGGGGTAAAAATGTACTATATGGCAGACATTTCATGACCTGACTTGTGATAGAGGTTTCATCCTAGGAAGGCACCACATCTGCAAAGTATTTAGTGTGACACTTTTTACTGACAGTACTTGTCTACAGAGGCTGCATGGCTATGTGCTTGATGTTTTGCACCAGAGAGCAGTGGGTGTTGCTGAAAAACCTGAGCTAAATTATTAAAAGGGGTGTCCATATTTGACACCCTAAGTCACTCATAAATAACTTTTATAATTAATATATTTTACATTTTAAATTCACCCAAATTTAGTAAATTCGACTTTTTAGGTTATTTTGAAAGTTTTACAATTTTCTGGATTATAATATAATGATGACTGAACTGTTATCAATTGCTGTGAACCGTTACCCTGTAAATCAATTCCAACAAATGTCACCCATTCATTAAAAAGTGCAGTATTTGAAATGCATGATTCTTTTCTTTTTGTAACAGCAGTGAGGAAATAAATAAATAAAGCTAAGAGACAAAGATACCACAAATGTTTAATGACACCGAGGCAACAAGAGAGAGGAGGTACATGTGTGAGAATAGGAAAAAGAGAACAAAGTATTGAACAATAACGAGATCAAGTCTGCATTTGTGTTTATGAGTCTCTAGGGTCTCTTTTTTTCCTTTCTCTCTCTCTCTCTCTCTCTCTCTCTCTCTCTCTCTCCAAGCGACTGTTTCTGGTTTTCTTGCTGATACAGCATTTTCGGTAAGCTCTGGTTTGGTCTTCTGGTATCCCTGGAGAAATTGTGTTGGGTTTGCATACTTGTAGTGGTCAGAAAACAATAGAAAGAGGAGGGCTTTCTTTCTTGTTTATTATGAACATAAAACAGACAAAATTATATAATGTTAAAAGCCTTTTTCCCATGCTATTTAATATATTATTTACCATTTGTTGATTTCTTCTTTTTATTTACTCTTGTTTTTTCTCATGTTGTCGCTTAATTGGTTATATTTACTGTACAGATCATTGTTATGGCTCATATTATGGCTTTGAACATTTATTTATGAAATTGTGCTGTGTAAAATAATAATAATAATAATAATTATTATTATTATTATTGTTGTTGTTGTTGTTGTTGTTGTTGTTATTTTACATTTAGCTCCTTAAGGTTGCTGATCCTTACAAAGTTTACACTAACAAAGTGCTTGAACTGTGGAGGTTAGCAACATAATACCCAAGAGGAGGCAATCTGGAGGAGGACACTACTAGATCAGACAGCAGACGTGACGATTGTGTCATGTGGGACTTATTCTTTGAACAGGGGTGACCAGCAGTGTCACCAAGTGTCATGTTTCCAAACAAACAGTTCGAAAAAAACAGGAGACGAGAAATTACACAAGCAGTGGGTGCCATGAAAACAAAATATAAATATGACAAAGAACTCACAGATTTGGCAGTTTCAATGTTAAGTTGAAGTAATTCCATTTCCTCCCTTGGCAGAAACAGAAAGTGTTTGTGGCTTACATTCTTGATACACATGGTTGTTTTAAACCTAGTTCAGTGGAGATATTGTTAGCGGGCAAATTTAGACCAAAACATGCCTAGGTTCCATGCATGGAAACAATCAACTCCTGACTAGAGAATTTTTATTAACAAACATAGGCAAACAACTGTGTTGACTCATGGGGGAAAAAACATCTCCAGAGATAAACTAAAGGCTTACAGTGGCATACAAGCACACTCTATTTTACAAAAAGGCATGAAAATCATATCTATCATTTTAGAAAAGGGAACCAAAAAAAAAAAGATTAAAACATGAACTCATAATTTGCATTGCTGAATCATGAAGAACAGTACATGCTAGTTTTTTTTTTTTAAATAAATACTGCTCAACTTATTTTGTCAAAATAGATCAGACCATGAACTGAGCTGTACTATGCATTCTTTCAAATGGGATACTTTTGCACGACCCTGAAGTTCTGGTTCAATAGCATGCAGTGTTATTACTTCAAACCAGAGTACAGACCATGTTATGAATTTATGGGTTTTTTTGTCAATAATTTGACATTTTTTAAATCAAATGTTAATTAATCTATTTAACCTATTAACCTATTTTAATTTTAATTATTTTTTTAGTAATTACAATGATGTTATAAAATAGTGACTAAATATCAGCCTGTTGAAAAGTCACTTGGTATATAAAAACCTTTCATAACAAACAAACAAACAAATAAATAGAAGATTATATAATATAATATTTCTACATAACTATAAGGGAGGCCATGCACCCCACATAAAGGTACTGAGTTGAGGTCAGTCATGGAAAATCCATCAGTCTGTCACTAAAGCTCATTCTATGAGCCATGTCACTTTGGACAGGTATTGTGAAGCTTTCCAGAAGCTCTAAGAGAAAAGTTAGCTTTCTCCAGGCCGTATACGTAAGAATACGTATACAGTACATCACCTATAAAATAAAAAAAATTAAAATTATAAGATTTTGACTGTTAACTTGATTTTGTTAAATATAATATTATAAAAATATAATGTGTTATTGTTCTTTATATGAAAACAGTCCAGTTTAAAGGGCTTGGCATAATAGAAGAGATCATTAACTGACAGCCATGTTGTGATTTAATTTCATACATTAGACACAAATTAATGGCCTGTGTGATATTATATATAGTGGATAAATGTGGACATTTTAGGAGGTGGTATCAAAATGTTTCAAGATTTATGTGCCATGAATCCAGTTGCTATGTCTTTCCTCCCTCCATCTAGGAACCTGTAGTTCAACTAGGGATCATGAAGGCCAATGGTGACCGTTGTATTTATTCCCACTTTGTATAACGATGGTAGGACCTCCAGTCAACATTCAGTATGGGCAATTGGTAACACCAGTTCTTACGCAGAGTAAGCCCACCACCAAGCACGCCAAGAACACACAAACACCATGCACACAAAGCCAGCGTGGGAATCGAACCCAGGACCTGGAGGTGCAAGGTGACAGTACTAACCACAAAGTCACTGTGCTGCCACGTCCTTCCTCAGATTCCTTAAAACCTGGCAGTAGAATTCACAATTCATGGTCTTCCCCCTGGGGATTAAAGGCATCGTGGAGAGCCAAGTTAGCAAGCATGTAAGGAGTCTGACTATCAAGGACAGCTTTGTTAACTATGGAGTTGTTGAAGTTGTTGATGATGTTAGATGTTGCTCTTTGATGATGTTCAGTGGCTAACTTCCTAAAATAAATTCTGCAATGATAGCAAAACACACAGACTCAAAATAACCAGATTAACCACCTTGTATCTAAGTATTAGAGAGATACAGCATGTCACCGAGACACGTTTTGCCTCACACCTGCAGGGTGGGGGTTCAGATCTCACCCCCAGTCAGGGGGCATGCAGTTTGCATGTTTACTCCAAAGACATGGACCGGAGGCTGAGGGTGTTTCCAAATTGCCTGTAGTGGACATATAAATATAGACAGACATGTACAATTTAGGAAATATAAAATAAGCCAGTGAAATAATCATTGCTCAGTTCATGACCATCGGATGTTTTACACTCCAGAGTTTGTGCGGTTTTGGATCCAGCCTGTGTCTCCCTCTTGCGGTGAGACCGAGTCTTCCTTTGCTGTTAAACAGGTTTGGGTTTGTGCCATAAGGTAGGGAGCGGCCCCCGCCTTGTCCCGCGCGCTCCGGAGCGGCGCACGAGCTGCACCACTTGTGTTCGCTATGTGTCCACCGGCAGCACGCGCTCTCCGTGCGCTCCTGCTCGCGCTTTGCGCCCTCAGCCCGATGATCACAGGTAAGCATCACTATCACACACGCACTATCACACACACTTCAGCATGCTCATCGTGGGGATGCATCACGCGCGCGCGCCCACACACACACACACACTATTACAAACTTCAGCATGCTCATCATGGGTATGCATCATCCACACACACACACACACACACACACTACTTCAGCATGCTTATCATGGGTATGCATTATCTTCACAAACACACACACACACACAATTACAAACTTCAGCATGCTCATCATGGGTATGCATCATCTTCACACACACACACACACACACACACACACACTATTACAAACTTCAGCATGCACATCATGGTTATGCATTATCTTCACACACACACACACACACACACACTACTTCAGCATGCTTATCATGGGTATGCATTATCTTCACAAACACACACACACACACAATTACAAACTTCAGCATGCTCATCATGGGTATGCATCATCTTCACACACACACACACACACACACACACACACTATTACAAACTTCAGCATGCTCATCATGGGTGTGCATCATCTTCACACACACACACACACACACACACACACACCCAACAGGTAGTTGCCTCACTTTGTCTGCATGTGTGTGATTGCATTTCATCATTAATACTTTTTAAAAGATTTTAAAAGTTTTTCAGCTCAAAAGATTACAAATTTACAAATTAATCACATTCAGTATTATGTTTTGTATAATATGGGCTTTTTTTTAAATAATCATATGAGTGATTTTTTTTTTAAAGTAAAAATCTACCTTTATGCTATGGATTGTTCAGCCTTAAAGTCAAATGATGACTGTGTTTATTGTGTTCTTATATGGACTATACTGTGTAATGGAGTTGGGTTTACATTTATGTGTAACAGCAATTTTTTTTTTTAAAAAGCATCACATTTTAAGAGTAAAACATACAAAAACTGTCAGTTGTATGTCTACTCCAAAATATTACAGAATTTTGCCTTTCTGAACTCAATGCTGCAACCGATTTAAGATTACAAAAATTATTAAAATAATACATCTTGGTTAAAATGAGACCCAGATATTTTCCTGAGTGTGCCAGGGGACTGATCTAATATGCCAGAGGTCTGCCTCTAATCTGTGCTTTGGTCTGGCTTACAGTAGTAATATTCCTCTAGCATGCATGGCGTATGCATTTGATCATACATATCAGCTTCTGAAAATGAAAATTTTGCCTAAGCTTACATACACTGAATTTTTTTTATTAATTTTTTTATGTATATTAACTTTTATTCGCCATTTAACAACACTTTTAAATTTGACTCCCTTTCCTATAGGGAATCATTATGAAGGAACTGTTTGTCTAGAACACTCTCACGGAAAATCTCTCTTAGTGAGCGCTGTGTGCCAAAAAAGTGAAAAATAAAGGGTGATCTCACTGTATAGCCAGCTAAGAGAGCCGGGCTCCCACTGAACACACAGGCTGCACAGGAGGAGCACGAACAGTTTAGGCGAAGTGCAACATACAGAGGTGTACGCTGAGCATGGTGTCCTGATAGATCAGCATGTAGAGCATGTCAGAATATTAGAGCCGTCCAGGAGAAAGCTGTTGACTAGCTTTAACATGCCATCAGAGAGCTCACAAGTCATGTTGCAGATGTTCTGGACTTTCGCTCTCAGTTTGTAAATCTGTTTTGTCCAGACTTTCTTCTCCCCCTGGCTCTGTGCACTATGCATAGAGCGGTATAACTGAGCGATCCTGGGAATGGCTGTGTCCCAATGAGCACAGTTAGCTGCCACGTTACAACAGGACATTTTTCTTTCTCTCTTTTCCTCTTTTTCTCGCACTTTTTCTGTGTTGGAAGTGATTCTGTAAATGAGGTCAGCCGGTGCAGCTTGGAACTGCTGTCAGCAGCTGTGTTTTAGCCGTCTGTTCTCAATCTATATTCTTCTGATTTTTCTCTGCTTCTTGACCCAAACCAGTGTCTGTGTGGACCATTTAGAAATAATATGTTTTGTCTTTGACATCTGCTTTTTCTCCCCAATTTTGTTCTTCAAATTCATTTTGTTCATGTTTTAAATCTGACCTATCCTTATTGTGTGGGCAGTCTATTCATTTTATAACAACTCTCAAAGCTTTCTCTAACCAGGTATAATATTAATTGCAATTTATATTTATTAATACTGTTTATTAATTGTATTATACTGATCACTGAACAGTTCGGGGACATTGTTGAACTCTGCATATATTTGGGGTGTTACAGTAGATATTTTAGACATATACCATTGTATTTATTCTAGTCATTGAAGACTTTTATTTCTGAACAGTCCACACACAAATACCAATTATATGGCATGTGTCAATTTTTTCTCTCTCTGGTCAGAAGATAAATCGATTTCTATCTTCGTATAAAACCTTTTCAAATCAATTCGAAAAGTTCAAATAAACAATCAAGTGGGCTTCTGCTGTATATAGAATAATAACTGTGTGGTGTCCTGGAAAAACCCTTCACATGATGAGACATTGTTGATATTTTCTTTTATCGTTATGATTAAGGTTTATATAATAATTGTTATATAATTATAGCAATATCGTTTTAAAAACTATGTACTGTAATCTAAACTGATATATCATATACAGTATGTATCTTTTGCATGAATTTCAAACAAAAGTAATATGAGAGCATTTTGACAGCAACTAAGTGCAAATCATGCAAGTTTTTAAGCTAGCCCCTTACCCTACACGATTATGGTTTTTAAAGTATTTTATTATTTTTTATTTTTTTATTTTTTTAAGAATCTGCCATAGTTTTGATAGTAGTTGATGACCAATCAATAAAGATTTATTCATTCATTTATCTGGAGTCACCACCTGATCCTGGTGTGATATAGTGGAATTCATAGAAACACGGGGTGTGATGCAGTGGACTTCACTGCAGAATACATTCACACATTTATTCATACCTAAGGGGAATTAGGCGTAGTCAATCCACCTACACGCATGTTTTTGGACAGTGGAGGAAACCAGAGAACTAGAAGATGTTACGAGGCAGTACTAAGTACTGCACCAACACAAGACCATCAGTGTAACATATTAATAATAATAATAATAATAATAATAATAATAATAATACACCTTCTGACTTTTTATGAGAATGACCATCTCCAAAACGGTCCTATGGATTTTACATAATGGTTCTCCTTTGACAACTTTTACCCATTTCGACATCCTACCTGGCAATGACCAAGAGCCACACACATATTGTGTATTCAAAGTTTTTTTCCCCCCAGATTCATACTTAAACATACATATGGTAGTGTTCCAGTGGGGAAAGTTGAGATATGGAGAGACACAGGGAGACACAGACTGACAGGAAGGGAGAGACTGTACATACTGTACAGATATGAGGACAGAGGGAGGGAGAGAGAGTAACATTTGCGTGTGAAACAGATTCACAGTGAAAAGGAGGTAAACTCATGCCCTAACCAGCTACAGGAATTTAATTCACTTGTGTTTGATTGGCATAAACACAATTTAAACCTGTAGTGAAAAAAAAACAAGTCTGCTTAGATCTCTAATCCGAGATGAGTCATGGGCCAGTGCCTGTCTATTAATAAGATCGTAATTCTCTCCTCGACAGAGTTCTTTGTTTTTGCTAAATGAGATGTCATTTTGTAACATCTGCCTTTAGGTCAGTGTGAAGCACCCTGGCATTACTGATGTCTGTCTAAGGAAGCAATTCGCATACCTTAGTCAAGATGTACAAGATGTGCATCCAGAATTTATTCAGTTTGTCACATCACAGTATTACTTTTAAATTCCTTTTTTTTTTTTACTCAAAATATTGCATAATGAACACATTTTGTGAATTATTTACAAATACTAAACTGAAAAAGCATGTATAACTATATGTTTATTCAGACCCTGTACTACTATATATTATGGGGTCTTCTGTATGTTTCTGCAACCAAAGTTTTTTAGCGTTAAATACAGTTCATGAGACAATCAGGATTTTGGGGGAAAAAACACCTCTACTGAAAAAATAAAAAAAGATGACCATGTATCTCAGAGCAACAAACAAGACTTGAGATCAGAGGAATTGTCTGTTAATGCAAAGGTCTGAGGAAGGCACCACACTGCACCAAGTCTAAGTCTTTCTAGATTATCCAGCCAAACTAAGCAAATAAATAAAGGGAGGCTTCAGTAAAGTCGCTGACACAAACCCAAAGGTCATTTTGATCAAAATCCTCTGAGGAAAGACCAGAACTGCAGATCTCCACCACTTAGTCCTTTTCTTGTAGACTGGCCCAACGAAAGCCACTCAAGAGTAAAAGGCTCAAGAAGCTTCACTCCAAAGGTGCCAAAAGGGACATCAGATACAAAATGACCAAGATTGATCTCTTTTGGCTGGAATGTTAAGCAAGGCATGTTAAGGAAAAGATATATCTCATCAAAGAACAGAGACATTCTTGAGAAAAACTGTTCAAGAGAGCTGATAATCTTTCAGCACTACAATGACACACATATCCAAGACAATTCCTCGGCTTCGAGACAAGTCTGGAAATGTCTCCGGGTGGCCGAGCCAGAGCTGGTACTTAGACAGAATTGAACTTCTCTCAAGGGATCGGAAAATAGTGGTACAATGACACTCCTCATTTAAACTGATAATACTTGAGAAACATGAGCTTAAAACATCATACTTGGCAAAACGTAAGGCTGTAATCACTGCCAGCGTCCTAGAACAAAGAATCGAGTTAAGACTATGATGCATCACTTATGTAAATATTATTTTCCTCTTTTTTTGTAACTCATTAAACCTGTTTATGTTTTTCCATTAAAGAGGATATTTTTGGATTAGGTTAGGGTGTAAGCAAGACGGCCATGTAACGGGAAAACGTGAAAAGGTCTGATTACTTTCTGAACGCGCTGTATACGTTCGAATGCCAGGAGAAATTACACCTGTTACCTCATGGTTTTGTGATTTCCTGATTTAAAACATCTGATCCAGCTGACAAGGGCCAACATATCCTGTAATCTGACAAGCACAAATGCACCATATAAAATTCATTATACTTAACTTTATATTCATATTATATTATATAAGTATATCATTCATTAAAATTTTTTTTTTTTTATTCATGGAAATGGTTGGAACAATAATAAGAGTGAACTTGTTGAGAAGAACTCTGTCTCTGTGTGGGGTTCAGGACAGTTGTAATGCATAAATTTCACATACTTTATTGACACTCCGGCGTTTAAACGGCAGGTGCTTGCCCTGCAGCTCTTTCCATGAGTCCTTATAAAATATTGCGGATACGGCTGACACTATGATGGCAGACACGAGCATAGTCACTCATACACACCGGTATTCCCTGATACTCAGATCTAATAAAATGCTAAATGTATTTGACCATGTAACTTTTCATTTGACTTTTTGTGGTACTATAATATTACCCATGACCGATCTGTGACCTTGCATGACGGAATAGGAAACAACCCACCCCCCCATCCCGCCTTCATTCGCGCTCTCTGCTACGTCATCAAGGTGGACGAGCATGAGAAGAAGGTATGAGGGTGTGGACGTATATACTGGAATGAACTTGCCCAGCAGCCTGGTCCATTTTTGTATTTTGTACATACCTTTTCCATAGCCATCATATGCACCATTTACAGTACGTTCGCTGTTCATATACAGTAAAGATGCTTTAAGAGGTTAATGGTCCATACATGTAAATGAGCACATAATTAATAATGTGATGCTTGTAAACAACCTCAGCCTATCTAATTTTATTGTTCAAAAATGTACATTAATCAAGTCATACAGTAATACCCTTTTAGAAATTTGGTTGGGTTTATTTGCTCTCAATTAGATTTTATTAGTACTGGAATTGTGATGTATCAGTTACTCTCCATAAAGTTTTTATATGAGGCCAAAGTTCTCTTGTTTAGTTTTAAAGAGCTTGGGCTAATCCAACCATATTCAAATTTAACATGTAGGTTTAAAGACTTAAAAGGACTTAAAGAGTGTGATGTGATGTGTGTGTGTGTGCGTTTTAGGAAACACTTCAAAATTGTGTTATTGTACTGGCAGAATTGAAAGGTGCGACAATGTTTACGAAATGCCTACCTTGTGGGTTAACTCACGTCGGGTATAGTAGCTCTTGATTTTTGTTTCTATGAATTTATTATGATTAAGAAAAATCCACATTTGTGTTATACAACTACTCCGTGCACGTATCTAATCAGCCATTCATGTGGCAACAGTGCGGTTAAAAATTTGTGCTGATACAGGTAAAGTGCTTCAATTAATGTTCACATCGAACATTAGCATGTAGATTGAATCTGATTTCTGTGGATTTGATCAAGTCATGGATGTTGCTTTCAGAAAGCCTGGCTTGAGTATTTCAGATTATTTTGCTCTCCTGGGATTTGCGCACACGACATTCTCTAGAGTTTACACATGATGTTGTGATAAAAAATGTACTTTAAGTGAGTGACAGTTCTGTGGGTGGAGACTGACATGAAGCGGAGAGTACTTATTGCATTCTAAGATGCTTTTTCGCTCACCATGGGTATACAGTAAAGCATGATTCTATGAGTTGTGTAGTTCTATACCTTTCCAAGCAGCTTGAACCAATCTTTGCATTTTCCTTTAACTTCTCTTATCACCAGACAGTTTCCCATCACAGATCTGTTGCTCACTCAGTTTTTTTCTTCTTTTTTTCTTTTACACCATTCTTGGTAATCTCTCAAGATAATCAAAAATAATCAGGAGATCAACAGTTTATGAATCACTCACACCAGTCCATCTGGTCCTAATATGATCAAAGTCACAGAGATCACAGTTTTTTGGTTTGATGTGAGCAGTAACTGAAGCTCTTAACCTCTTGACCTATTGCTGTGCACAGTTATGCGCCCATGTAACTGGAAGCAATTAAATAGCTTCATGAATGTGCAGCTGTCTCTAATAATGTGGATAACGAGACAGCTACAGTATATACTGTATAGTGGCACAGTGGTGTAGTCTTTAGCACTGTGGCCTTATACCTACAAGGTCAAGGGTTCGATTCACACCTTGGGTCTGTGTGTGGAGTTTGCATGTTGCTTGCTGGGTAGACTGGTTTTCTCCCCCAGTCTAAAGGCTTTCAGAGTAGGTCCCAAATTGCTCATAGTGCCTGCCCCTAGTGTGTGTGTATGTGTGTGTGTGTGTGTGTGTGTGTGTATTTGTTCCCTGTAATGGATTTACACCCTATCCAGGTTGTACACTGCCTCATGCTCAAAGTCTCCAGGGATAGGCTCCAGGCTTCCCATGACCCAGTACAGGATAAGCGGTATAGAACATGAATGAATTAAAGTACGGATCTCTGTTGTCTTTGTCAAGGTTCTTTAATTTATCGGCAAAGGTGCAATACAGAAAAAAACAACTTTTTTTTTTTTTAAATAAAAGTGACATCATGAGGTATCTGCATTAGTTTAGTTTTTTTTGTGCTTGTTAACTATTCCTTGGCAAGAAATCCTTACTTCAATTACACTCCAAATTGCATCATTGATTGAACAGCTATAAAACTGTCAGGTTCTGTAATACATTTTTTTCCATAACAATAAAACACAGACTCGTTCAGAAACGAGTCGTTTGAAAAGTATTTTCCCATAAACAGAGTCCAAAACCACTGCAGAACATGACAGAAACACTGTGTGCTTTTGCAACATCCTCGCTCACGTGTGCTTCTTTACTGATGCAGATGATTTTATCATTTCTTACGCCGTGCCAAAAGCACCTAATCAATGTGGTTTAGCAATGCTAGAGGTGCACCGCACCAAACCTCAACTGACTATCTAATATGCACTATGGAATAATTAACTAGTGGTGCACTAAGATTGTAGTTCTTGATATACAGTAATGCATCCAGATCTTGTTCTCATTTTGGTCTCTGATCCATCTTATCTTGATTTTGCCTTTAAGTTACAAAAACTGATTTAATTAAAAATGATAATCCATCCATCTAGGAACCTCTGTAGTCCAACTAGGAACCGTGGAGGCCAATAGTGATCGTTGTATTTATTCCCATTTTTATAACCGCGGTAGGACCTCCAGTCAACTTTCACACATGCCTTCAAACACTTTGGGCACGCCATTTTTTTTTTGCATGTCTTTGGACTGTGGGAGGAAGCCCACCAAGCACAAGGAGGACATGCAAACTCGAATCCGGACACTGGAGGTGCAAGTGCTAACCACTAAACCACAAGGTAACATTATACTGTAAACCAACAAAGGATTGTGCAAGTATTTGGAATTTGGAAGATGCTCTTATCTAAATCTCTATATGCACATGATAGTACTATCAGGGATATTATCAAGTAAAAATCCTGTTAGAGAGGATAATGAGTTAATAGCAACATAGTGACATACCATATCACACAGTCTCAGTACGACACAGTTCCCTATACCTGTATATTTATATATTGAAGCTGATATAAATGAGTTCTTAAGTTTGCACCTTGGACCTCTGTATCTTCTAGTAACGAGTAGAACCTGATACTCAGTGTTAAGGATATGTCAAATCAGTAAATCAGACACTATTTCCTGTACCTTGAGCAAGTGGTCTGAAGGGACATGTATTATTTTTGGCAGTCTAAACAGTCGAGGCGATGCACCGTGCTCTCGTCTTTTTAACTCTGTCTCTTGGTGCTTCTTCAGAACTGGCAAGAGTAGATGGAAGATGTATTTTCCTGCCATTAATGTGTTGTGCTAAATTGCCTGTAGTGGTATAATAGTACATTGAGGCACAATTCAACATGGTTAAAAAAGTGTTAATGACAAATTTGGGATTATGCGATATCAGCAATGTCTTAGTTAAGCAGTTAATGCAGTTGCACTGTGTGAACACCAGAAACCCCAACCCGTATTAATCATAGAGTTAAAACAGTGTATGTAGAGAGCATGCTGTTCATGTGAGTTCTTTCACAGAAAGCCTGGACCATTACCAAAAAAGGGATTATCTGTGACATGAATGATAGCTACAGTACTCTCTCAGATCAGAATGACTGATGAATAAAGGTGGAACAATATGGGTTTTTCTATGGCCGATGTCAAAGCTGATGCCGAGCTTTAGAAATGAGGGCAGCTCATGACTGATATACGCTGCTGATGTTTAATTATCTATTTTTTGCCTGATATATTTGGCTGGTTTTCTTTTTTCCCTTTATCTGATAAAATAAAAAAGTCATTTTAGTATTAAACATTTTTTTTGGGGGTATTTTTTTCTAGAACTCCATTATTCTGTGCACATTACAATCTAACACTATGCCCTTGCTAGTGAGTGAGGTAGGTGAGGTAGTGAGGAGATAGCTACAGTTTTAGCTTCCTCCAATAACTACCCAGGAACCATCTGTCTTTGCTCTGGATGTTTACTGACTGTACAGTAAATCTGTAATTAAACTGTTAACAGCTGTTTTCCTTTTTATGAACATAAATATGGTTATAAACCATAGCTGCAACGGAAAACAAGTGCATTTAACATTCACTAGCAGCTAACATTAGCAAGAGTTTAGCACATTTTAGCTTGATTACCACTATGCTAGCATCATGTTACAAATCCCATAGACGTTCAAGTGCAATTACCATCATAGAGTTTTATATTGTGCTACCAGACACAAACAAACTGGACAGCTTTAAAATAAGTATTGAGATAGTAAGTACTATCACTTTTACTTAGAGATGTATGTTCTTTAGGGAATAAGGAAAAGTAAAGGAGGAAAAAAACAGCTGAACTCTTACTGATTATGTTGCCACTCATTGCCATTAGATATACAGGGCTTGAACAGTATAACTGAAACACTGGCCAAATTATTGTTGGATCTTTCGTGGCTAAATTTGACCAGCCTGGAGGCCAGTCTTCATTGATTGCGCATTCCACCAGTAAGAGCAGAGTGTGAAGGTTCAATTAGCAGAGTAGTAGCACAGTTTTGCTTAAAATATTGCAATCCACACAACATTATGAGTTCAAAAAGGACAAAATGTTGGTGCGTGTCTCGCTGGCGCATCTGTGACGAAGACAGCAAGTCTTTGTAATGTATCAAGAGCCACGGTATTCAGGGTAATGTCAGCATACCACCAAGAAGGACGAAGAACTCTCCTGTTTCCACCAAAACTGTTTGTCGGGAGCTCCACAGGGTCGATGTATATGGCTATTTTGGGCTGTTTTGGACGAGCGAGTCAAGAAACGTTTTCCTCCACCAGCATCACGTAGTGACCTGCCCACTATTCTGCAAGAAGAATGGCTCAAAATCCCTCTGGCCCTCTGTGCAGGACTTGTATCTGTCATTCCCAAGACAAATTGGTGCTGCATTGGCTGCAAAAGGAGCCCTACATCATACTAATGGATTATTGTGGTCTAAAACCAGGCGTTTCAGTTTCATTGTCCAACCCCTGTATCTGTCTGTTAATCGATTTAAAATGCTTAGGCATCAGCAAGGTCTGATTACTAAAAAGATAGCAAAAATCCTATAGATTAATTGCCCGACTTCTATTGACAAGCTTTATCCCTTATACTATTATATAACTATGTTGTAAAAAATAAATAGCGCTTCAATGTCTTTCACACAACACCAGCCCCATGAGTGTATGATTTACAGTGTACATGAAAAAGAGGATTGCAAAATGTAAAAAAATTTGGCCTCCGAGTGGCGCATTGGTAAATTGCTCGTCCTATCATACGGTTCTTGTCATGTGTGATGGTGTAACTCATGCGAGCTCATACAAGCGAATAGAGCCGATAGCGCTGTCCTCCGAGTGTGTTACTCTGCCCTCAACGGTGCGTGAGTGGGCAGTTCGAAAAGGTGCGGTTGGCTGGCATCACGTGATTCGGAGGAAACGTGTGATAGTCTTCGGCCCTTCCGGCTGAGTGGTAGCAGTACCATTAATGTGGAGCCCCCTAGTGACTGGGGAGGAATTGGATACGACTAAATTAGGGGGAAAATCGGGGGAGAAACTTTTTTTTTTTTTTTTTCATTTTAGGTGATTTTAAACTGTTTCTGGCTATATCGACACCATGCGCCTAGGGATAGGGTTGCTCAAACAGTTACTCAGTTTCTGATCCAAAGATCGGGGATTTGAGCCTCAGCAACACCATGTTACCACTGTTGAGCCCTTAAGTAAGGCTCATAACCCTGTCTACTCCAGGGGGCGCTGAATCCTGGTTGACCATGTGCTCTGACCCCAGCTTCCTAACTGGGATATAAATATACATATAAATAATTTCACTGTGCTGTAAGGTATATGTGACAAATAATTCATTCAAAATGTAAGCAGTTATCATTAAGATTCTGTTGATCTTCAGATTATAGACCTTGATTGAAATTGTTGTATGATTCCAAAATGGAAGTTGTTTTTTCAGTATTTTTTGTTTTTCCTGTTGTTTGTGTAGTCAAAATATTCTAAAAATGTTGAATGAGCTCAGGATTGTTAATGAAATCCACATGGCAGCTTAGTTGTGTGAATAAGAAAACTAAAAGTTATAGCAAATTCCATATTAAATCCGTGTGGAATTTACTCAGAGCATTCCACATTCCTAGTGGAATCCTTTGTCAACACCTTGAGGCTTGAAATAATCTATATTCAGAATATGAAAACCTTTGTATTGACAGCATGTTTAATTTGTCAGTCATGCTATCGTTCTCTTTCTTAGCCTATAAACCATTTCATCCACGCAATGTGAAGCTAACGTCAGTGGATAAGGGCTTAAAGGTGACATGGGAACCACCTAATGAGTTGGACGGTCGGCCAGTTGATCGATACAGTATTGGCTACGGAAAGTCCATGAGGTCTTTGCGCTTCATCAAGGTGGACAAGGACCGCCGCTCCGAGGTACTAGAGGATGTAGGTAAGGTGGACAGGTATTATATTACTGTCTGTACAAAGATGTAAATTATTTGAAGGCATAAAATGCACGACGACAGCATGCACCGTTTTGTCTAATTTGCATGGTGTGTGTGTGTGTGTGTGTGTGTGTGTTAGAACCTGGAGTCCTGCACTTTCTCAAGATCAGTTCTGAAAATGAGGAGGGAATGAGTAAACCAGTCTACAGAGCAGAAACTCCAGGAGGTACGTGTGTGTGTGCTTGTATGTGTGTGTGTATGTGTGTGCTTGCGCGCACGTGTATATGTGTGTATATGCGTGTGTGTGCATGTGTAGGTATGACAGAGCTTTCCGTTGATTCCTATTATTGCTATTGTGAGTCTGTTTTATCTCAAAGAGCCATATATTTTTTGAGCATGTTTAATTGACTGCATTCAGAAACCCATAAAAGTACATGCCTTTTATGTATTGCATAGAAAATACATTTTATTAAAGCTTTACACATCCAAGTGACGTAACAGAAAAACTATTTCCATATTACATCGTCAATCAACACTTCAGCAAGATTCTAATGTGGCTAAAAGTCATTTTTGATCTTTTATACCAAAAAAAACATCTATAACTTCATGGTCTGACTGCTTATTCTTAATCCTGACTTTTAAAACCAGACTGGATGACTAATAAAATGACACACACTTGACCACGGTACAGAACATAATCAATCCAGTCTGCTTTTCTAATTATTCAATTCTCCTCCATTATTGGGCTTGCCTAAAATCTGGAATCGCACTCGACCATAAAAAGCCAACAGCCGAGCTTTGTGTTGTTAGACCCAAAAACCGAAATCAAGGCCTTGTGTTGTGGCAGCTTGTCACCCATCCAATGCATGCCACATAAATCTTGAAATGATTTCCTATTCTGCCTCTGACAAACAACGTCCGTGTGTGCAGGGTTGCATTTCCAGAACACTCATATTACACCAGCCCCACACTAAATAAGGACGCACGTTAGGCCATAAATGTGTCTGTCGGAGCATTTTTATTTTAATGGTCTAAGATTAAGTAAACGTTTTAATGAAGTGTTATACAATATATCCTCCTACTTTCTCAGTGTAACACAAGTACTTTGATACGAAATAACTCGCCATTGTCATAAGTGACCATGTTTTTCACTACAGGTGGGGAATGGGTAAAACTGGACGGCTTTGCTGTTGAAAGTGGAAACAGCTCCTCACCAGGTAGGATCTCATACAGTCTAATCATTAATGTCAGTTCCCCCAAAGAAAAACAGCACCGCCAAATATTAATTAACCGAGTAAATTCGTCTAGCTAATATCCCGCACCATCTGTACTGCTCTGGAAGCATGAAGGCACCACACTTCAAATTACTCAAGGGAAAATATGGAGGTTTCAGATGAAAGAATCCCAGCATTTGAAAATTTACACTGCTAAGGAGTTTGGATCTGGTGAACCGCTTGGTTGGGGTGGGGCAAGACGTTTTTTTCGGGAATCCTTTTGGAATTTATTTCCCTCCAGACAGAGACAGGTATGTTTGGCTGGAGGACAGATGGTCCTAATATACATGACTTCCAAAAAATACAACCACCTAATTTCAGATTCATGCTCTTAATACAAATCCTTTTAATTATGAAAATATTAATACATATAAAAACACAGAAAACAAGATATGTGAAAAACATCAAAGAAAGGGAAAGTCCTAGAACAGTACTCTTCTTTAGGAGTGAATGTAACAACCCTATGAAATGCCATATGAAGTTATGGTTTTGTTACATTTTTGCAAAAAAAAAGTTACAGTAGCTTATAGTCTTACTTATATGGCCAGAAGTATTTCACTTGTTCTGTTTGTACTGTACATATGGTAGCTTGTGCTGGAGAACAGGAATGAAAGTTATCACATATAGTCTACAAGCATGCTGAAGAAAAACTATACATTTTACAGTACACATTGTTGTATTTTGGTTATTTGGTTATTGAATGCTTTGTCGGCGGCACGGTGGTGTAGTGGTCAGCACTGTCGCCTTGCACCGCCAGGGTCTGGGTTCGATCCCCGGCCAGGCTCAATTCCCGTCTCTGTGTGCATGGAGTTTGCATGTTCTCCCCGTGCTTGGTGGCTTTCCTGGTTTCCTCCGGGTACTCCGGTTTCCTCCCACAGTCCAGACATGTAGGTTAGGCTAATTGACATTCCCAAATTGCCCGTAGTGCGTGAATGAGTGAGTGTATGTGTGTGTGTCTGTGCCCTGCGATGGATTGGCACCCTGTCCAGGGTGTACCCTGCCATGTGCCCTAAGTCTCCTGGGATAGGCTCCAGGCCCCCGTGACCCTGAATACAGGAATAAGCGGTATAGATGATAAGTGAGTGAGTGAGTGAATGCTTTGTGTATTAGACAGTTAGTTAATGCCACCACTAAGCCTGTCATTGCCCTTTATGTATAAAACCCTATACTGTACATTTACTGCTTATAGGTAAATGTAAATGCTGTGATTCCTAATGAAAATTATTATTCAGTAATGTCTCCCATGTAATCCTAAAAGTAATACAAATTTTAAAAAGGCCCTAAATAGGCAAAACTGTCATATACAGCCTTTTTAAACATACATAAATCTTTTTTCACTTTAGACTTTCCTGTGCAAGCTTGCTTGATTTACTTGCTTAAGTAACTACAGGGGCATTTGTAGCTCAGGGTGTTATGGCTCTGGGTTACAGATCAGATCAGCTTCACCAGGCCACCAGTGTGGGCCCTTGAGCAAGGCTCTTAATCTTTTCTGCTCTGGGATGCTACGGTATATCAGCGCTGACCCTGCACTTTGACCCAGCACCCAAGCTGGGATATGTGAAGAAAGAATTTCACTGTTCAGTGATATATATGTGACAAATGAAGGGTGAACTTAGCACATAGCTTCTGTTACACTAGATAGTGTCTCAATAATACAATAAAATAAAACGATAAAAAATAATCCATTTCTTTTTTTTTTTTAATCCACCAAGCTTGCCTGAAGCCAAACCTTAAGCGTCTTTCCTCTCCAAGAGTAAAGGGAAGGAATCTGTCTATATAAACCAAATGACAACAGTTTTCTTCACTCCCAGGAGTAAATGAGGTAAAATAGAAATAAAATGGATAGCTGTAGTAGCACTGTGTGTGCGCTGTCAGATAGAGTTACCGCTTTAAGTCTTCAAATGCCTTTGTAATTATATAGAGACATCGATAAATACACAACGACTTGCACTTGCTATATTATTACTCCCTTTTAGGGATATTAAGCCCATCTCGGTGGATTTGATTCCCGCAGCAGGGTCCCATTATGTCAGATTACACTTATTTATACTTAAAAGATAAATCAAGGCTTAGAGAAAAGATAAAGAGGTAACATTAAAAACAGGCTACATTTTTAGACTTTTTTTTGTTTTTGCACCTGATTGACGTCTGTGAAACTGGCACTGGCTTAGCATTCCTATAATGCTGACTCAGTGCTGTTTCAGATTCACCTTGGAAATGCCATGCCGTTGCCATAACATTGCACTCTAATCCCTGTTTGGCTGGGAGCTAATAAGAGATATATGTTAATGTCTGTCTGAGTGCACTGGGTTCAATTATTTACTTGCTCAAGCTGTGTAGAAAATGTAAAACTCTTTTTTGCCATATATTATCATCTTATTGAAAATAACGCTGGATCAGCTTCACGTTGTTTACTAGCTCTTTTGATGCATGCACCAAGTTACATGATGCTTAAGTGTTCAAATATGACGTAGGAAACCTTAACAAGCCCTTTCAGCATAACCAGGTGTGAACACATGTTGGGAGCCAGGCCTTATAAAACAGCTGAGTGCACACATAGCTGGACCATGGCAGCTGCTCTGGCCTCTAGAGCTGGCCGGTTCATCTAGCACCTGTCAGAAAGCAAGGCATGTAAAAGAATGAGACGTGGATGTAAAAGGGGGAAAGCGAAAAACAGATAACAAATGAAAGAACGGGACTGTCTTCATCTCTAATTTGATTTGTGTGCAATGTGTGCAAGAATAGAGATAATAGCATTCTTCTACTTCAATCAATTTATCCTGGGCAGGGTTGTAGTGGGTCTGGAGTGTAGCCCAGGATCACTAGGTATGAAACCTGGATGGGACACCAGTCCATAACAGGGTCACATTCACACACATTCACAGATTTACTGACCCCTGGGGATATGCAAAGTTCACCTTGTAGTAATTTTTAGACATTTATATGGGTCTCCAGTGTGTGTGTGTGTGTGTGTGTGTGTGTGTGTGTGTGTGTGCGTGTGTGTGTGTATAATTGGCGTGTGTGTGTGTGTGTGTGTGTGTGTGTGTGTGTGTGTGTGTGTGTGTGTGTGTTTGTGCAAAGACAAAATTTAAGAAGGGAAAAAAAAATCCCTGCTTTTGTATTAGCCGAAGAAGATGCCCTCCCCTGGCTTGTTGCTAGCTCTAGTCAGCTTAGCAATAATTCATTTACAAATGTTTACAATTTATTGATACTGATACTGATACTGAAATAGCACATTCAAAGAGAAGCAGTGAAATAAAGAGAGTGTAAATTTAAAAAATGCATTATTTAATGGGTATTTCAGCTGAAGCATTAACACACACATTTTAGGGAGCTCTGAGTGCTAAGCTAACTTGCTAAAGAAACAGGGCCTTTATTAATGTAGCCAATCAACCTACTGCCGTGGAAGTGGAAGGAAGCCAAAGAACCTATAAGAGACCCATGTGGACAGGGACAACATGCAATACCCCAGGCAAACACTTGAGCATAGAATTAAACCATGAACCTTAGAGATGTGAAGCACTAGCTACCCACTGCACAAAATGCAGCCTAGGGGTAATAGTTGAAAAAAAATTAATAAGCTGGAGGAATTTTCCTACTGAAATACCTGGCCACGGATCATTTAAAAACATGTACAGAATGGTAAAAGCATATTCCTTTTCCGTTTCAACAACTGGCCAGTGTCTTTTATTAGTATAGTATGATATTAATTACTCTGATGATACTACTATACCTTCAGCAGTAGTGCCAGTGTAAACACAGTTGTAGTGCTGCCTTTTGGAAAGTGAGACAGAGTGGAAAAATGATCCAGGATTAAGCCAAAGGTTGCATGAACAGAATGACTACCGCTGGCACTTTCTCTCTCTCTCTCTCTCTCTCTCTCTCTCTCTCTTTCTCTTCCATCTTCTTCTTCTTGCAGACCTGTTCCTCCGTCTAGAACTCGTTCACCCCAGTTGCAGTCAACCTCAGCATGTACATTTTTGTTCTTTGCTTTTGATGTACAACATTTCTGATGCATTTCTTGTCTAGCTAAAGTTCCAAAGACACAAAGACTAAAAGTCTTCTTCATGATTTTTAACTAGATACTGTATAATCGTAATAGTAATGAAATAGGAATCGTAGTCGTAATGAGATAGTAATGGAAAAAAGTTAAATAAATACATAAATAAATGTGGAGGAACCCTGTCTTGCAGAAACAAGTGCCAAACTATCACATAGTCTTGAACTATAGCATAGAAACCACTAAATGATGCAGAGCAACGGTATTCAAGGGCCAGAATTCAAGGGCCAACTCAAAATATGTCTTTCTTTAGCATCCAGCCTGGTGTTGCTTTAGAAAACCTTGATTAAGATATGAAATTCTGATCTTCTGCAATCAGCCCTCAAAACACAATGACATTGTGTCCAATGACAAAATCAGACTGCAGTCTATCATCTGTGACTGATTACTGAAAGAGACAGAGGAAAGGCTAAGGGGCATGTTTTTCATTACACTGTCTATGAAATAAGACTGCAGAGCAACACTGAAAAACGCGAACAAAAAAGTAGGACAACGAAAAATGGGGGGAGAAATCAATGCTTTGACAGAAAGAGAGGAAAAACTGCCCGGCTGTCTGCTGGCCAAGTTTGGTCATATGGGGAATAACACTAGGAAAACAGCAAAAAGGAAGTGAGAGAACAGAGGACTGTGTGGTCCTGAATGGCTATAAGCTTGGATAAACATGGGTTGCTAAATTCTCTCTGCATTTTGCAAACGTTTTATGTGAGACTCAATGTCACATTTGTTTGCCATAAGAACTAATCAGCATTTTTGAAGCCACAGCATGACTTACACTGGGAAATTGATGCCACATTAAAAAAAAAAAAAAAACAGACAAACAAACAAACTCATGATCAGATACAGAAAGTCACGAAGATCTTTGTTAATGAATAACATCATGTAAATGGCCCTTATCCCAAATAATTGTCTTGTACTGTAGGTTCACGCACCGAACTTTAATATACCACCAGTCAGCCATAACATTATGACCACCTACCTAATATTGACTGTGCCCCGACCCCCTTTATGCCTAACCCATTAAGGCATGGACTAAACTTGACCTCAGAGGGTGTGTTCCGGTATCTGGCATCAAGTCGTCAGTAGAACTTTAAGTCCTGTAAGTTGCAAGGTGCACCTCCCAGGATTAGACTTGTTTTTCCAGCACATCCCATAGATGCTCAATTGGATTGTTGTTATCCTCAAACCATTTTTAAACCTTCAGCTCTTTTGGTCATCAGGAATGCTATTTCCAAGGACGGGGTGTACGTCGTCAACAAAAATATTTAGTAGATTGTACATGTACATGTACAAGTGGCAGGAATCAAGGCTTCCCAGCAGAACATTGCCCTCACACTGTCTCTGCTGGCGTGCCTTCTTCACACAGTGTATCCTGGTGCCAGCTCTTCCCCAGAGACATAAGTGCTCCAGGCCTTCCACATGATGTTGGCGAAAACTTGATTCATCAGATAAAAGCCACCTTCTCCCATTGTTCCGTGGTCCAGTTTTGATGCTCATGTGCCCATTGTAGGCACTTTTGGTGGTTGACCTGGGTTAAGCAGCTACCCAGGCCCATATGCAACAGACTGGAATGCACTGTGTGTTCTGACACCTACAGTAGCTCTTCTATTGGATCTGACTACACGAGCTAGCCTTCACTCCCCACTGTACAGTATGTGCATCAGTGAGTCTTGGCTGCCCATGACCCTATTTACCAGTTTTGCTTCTTTGGACTACTTTTAGTAGGTCCTGACCACTGCAGCCTTGGTCCATTCGTTTAGCGACTGCAATTTGGTCCTTGTCAAAGTCGTTCAGATCCTGACTGCTTCTTAACATATGACCTTCAACGACAAGATGTTCATTTGCTTTTTAATATAGCCCACCCATTTTTAGGTGCCATTGTAACTAAATGCCAATGATAATGCCAATATTGTCTTGATCTCTTGTTAGGAAGGAGGTCACCTGAAATCTCCTCTAACGTGAGCCCACGTCCTACAGTTCAGAGACCAAAGTTGTTACGGCAGAGAGCCCCACAATCCTCCTCAGGCCCCGAGGCTCCACGCAGAGGAGGATATCTGCCCATCCGCTCTCAGAACAAGCATAGGATGGACTTAAGTCAGCCCCAAGCTGACCAGCGCAATGCTAACAAACCTAAACTAGGTAAGGACAGGAGGCCTCTTGACTTCATACCTGATTTCATGATGACATTAGTTTTTGATAGTCCTTAAACACGTTTATATTGTTTATTTAGAAATAACTTCCCATTGCCTAGTTACCTTAATATAGTAGAATGAGATCCTAGAAGCATGTATCCTTTGAGAGTTAATTAGCATGGTTTGTAATCAATCTAGTGTTAAAATGCATCTTTGTTTTGTGAATAGCATGGCATGTATAATGATGGCTGTATCTGATATTCCGCTCTATTCATAGCATCTGAGTCCATCCATGTGGTATCACTACAGGCACAGAAAGCCCCACAGAGGAAAATACCAGCGATCAAGACTGTCAAAACCGAAAACCCTCCTCCAGGTAGAGTTTGTTACTGTGGCACCACATGAGCTCAGGATTGGAAGGTTTTTTTCTTTTGAGCTTTGGTTGAAAATAATAAACTTCAATGTTGAATACTTTATTCTCATGTTGTGTTATACTTGGAAAAAAATTAAAAGGTGAAAGATATAATTGGTTTGATGGCATTTTATCTGTCAGCCAAGCATCATCCAGGATAAACATATAGTGCATGTAACATGGGGAGCTATAATAAATTTTTATTATCATTTGTTCATTTTATGATCTTTAAATATGGCTTAATAAGAAATAGCCACCTTATAGAAACGTATAAAATAGCAGGTAATCTCCCAGAATAAGGTTATTTGCCCTTAGAAAATGTTAAGACATCCAGTATGTACAGTATTTCAGAACTTGAAATACACCGAACAGCCATAACTTAAAAAAACATAAAAACATCAACCTTAAAACCACCTAGGTTTTAGACTCCCCTTGTGTTGCCAGGACAGCTCTTCCTCTCCAAGGCATGACTCCACAAGACCTCTGGGTGTGGACTGTTCTGTCTGGCACAGGATGTTGGCAGCGGATCCTTTGACTACTGAAGCTTGCGGGGTGGGGACGCCATGGATCAGGCTTGTTTGTCCGGCGCATCCCATGGATGCTCTATCGGTTGAGGTGTGGGACGATTGGAGGCCGGGTCAACATCTTTGATCTGTTTGCCTCCTAAGCACTGTGCATGACATGACATGGCTATAATGCGCTAGGTGTTCTGATACATTTGTGTCATGGCCAGTGTAGACTTTTGTACCCAGATTGTGCTGCATTGGCTTTTCTGTGAGATTGAGCTTGGCCTTTGGTCTCTGCAGGTATAAATGGGCCTTGGGTGCCTATGATCCTGTTGCCAGTTGATGGTGTAAAAGCTGTACATGTCTGTAATTTAGATTTTTGTTAGTTGGAATTCCAAACCATGAATGTTGTATATCTCAAAACAGCACATTACATAAGGGACACACTTGATCCGAAAAATTGTCCAGTCACAATTAGGTTTAAAGCTGCTATAAGGACATGACACTGGTATGATACATGTAAACAGTGATATGATACATGTAAATAGTGATATGAGACATAAAAACAGTGATATGAGACATGTAAACAGTGATATAATACAGTAAATGTAAATAGTCTTTGTCTTCTGGGAAATTAAGTCTGCTATCATTAACCATGTTTATCAGAGCATGAGGAAGTAGAGGAGGTGGAAGACATCACAGTGAGGATTCTGTCTCCCCAGTCTGTTGTAATCACATGGGTGGATCCACTTGTCCAGAAACAGAAAAGTGTCCCTGAAGGTACCAGGTAAAAATGATTTATGCATAGTTTGTGTCATGTTGTAATAACTGGTCTTTAGGGAGAAAGAGGAGAATCATTCAAGGTATTTTCAATATGTCAATAATCATCTTTTACTTGTAGACAGTACACTGTCAGATATAGAGAAAAGGGAGAATCTGCTCGCTGGGAATATAAGGACACTTCACAGAAACGGCTAGTGATTGAGAAGCTCTCTGCTGATGGAATGTATGAATTCTCTGTTCGGATCACCCAGGGAGACCAACATGGAAAATGGAGTGTATCTGTGTTCCAAAGGACTCCTGAATCAGGTAAGGACAGCCCAGGAAAGCTTCCTGGGTAGATGCGTGAGCTCCGATCATTTTGTGTTGTGCTTTGAAGTTGTGGACACATACAGTATATGCAATTGTTTTGCAGTTACACTCCAACTGTTTGTTATATGGTTGATTTTTTTTTTTTTTTTTGTAAGGTTAAATTTATGTGCAGGACACACAGGCGTACACATACTGTACACACTCATGCAAACCCATACTCATGCCAAAAAATGCATAAATGCAATTAACAAAGACATGTGTAAATCATGTACGTAACATGCAATGACCGTCTCTGTGTAATGGATCATTTAGGAGTCACTGCCTGTCTGCTTTGGAAAACCAATGGTGACATCATTGTTATTTTCCTGGAAAATCCAAAGTTGTTTCAAAAATCTTAAAAGTGTGGCTGGGGAGCAATGAAATTCTATAGCACAATCCCTGTATTGCTCCTTTTCTTTGGTAACGCGTACATTTTCTTACATTTTTGACATTTTTCATGACCCTAACTCTGCAGCTCCCTCCGGTCCTCCTGAGAACTTTGAGGTAATGGCACTTAAAGGGAAAGGCACAGCAGTCACTGCAACATGGGACCCACCTGATGAACCCAATGGTAAAATCAGAGGTGAGACTTGCTCCTGTTTAAAATATTACAGTTTCTGTCTGGTTTAGTCTGTGAGGAATATTCCCAGCTTTCCAAAGGAATTGGCTGTGAAAACATACACTACTATGTTGCCAAGTTACAAATAAAAATCACATTTTCTGTTTTTACATATTGCATTAGTCAAAGTGCTGCTTTCTATTACTCAAAGGGGATTGAATCCTATCCAAAAATAAATGACCAGATGTATTGCTCTGTGCTTTTTCTTCCAGAATACATTCTGTCTTATGCTCCAGCCCTGAAACCCTTTGGAGCAAAGTCAGTAACATATCGTGGTACTACGACCTCAGCCACCATAGATGGACTGACACCTGGTGATCGCTATATCTTCAAAATCCGAGCAGCCAACAGGAAAGGACAAGGACCACAGTCTAAAACCTTGAGTGTTGCAATGCCACAAAGTAATTTCCAAATAGTTTTGCTCAAAAAATAGTTTACCAAAGGTTTAACTCAAGCCTGAATATGAATGCTTAAAAAAGGTTCCAATCTCTGTTTTTCTTTGTTGCCAGCCAGCGCTACTGCCTCACGGCATTCTATTCTGACCAAGAGTCCCTCCAGAACATCTATAAATGATGACTTAGAAGATGAGGACGCGGAAGACACAGAAGACTCTCATATGCCTACCACTACTTCTCCACCCGCAAACAAGAAATCCCGCCCCCTGTCTCAAACACGGTCTTATCACAGCATTTTTTCATCTATAAGGGGCTCGGTCAGGAATTCAGGTTCCAGCTCTAGGACAACCATTAGCAGTGATAGAGAAGAAAATGAAGAAGAGACACCAACAGACATTCCAAAAGAAGCTGAAGAAACAGCAAATGAAGCTGTTGAAGATATGCAACCTGAAAGTACCAACAATGTTCCATCAAAAACTGGACAGGAAGAACAACAAAAGGCTTTAACTGGAGCTAAAGAATCGAGCTCTATTCTTAAAAGTTCATTACCCAAGACTCATTCCTCCCCTCCGGTGTTTAAAGATGCCCAACACCAGTCTCAGTCATTGACACCTCGCACATCATCTGTTGTCAGTGCCGGCCGTTTAAGACGACCACCTTATGGTACCTCAGGGTCACGGGCAAGGAATCAAAAAGAAGCATCTTCTAGTTTACCTAGCAGCCAAGACCATGAGAAGAAAGTCCACACCAGCCCATCTAATGAAGACAAAGTCAGTCCTACAGTAGCAAGATCATCCACCCCATCACCTCAGGAAACAATGATGGAAAAAGTGAGAGAGTCTTTATCTATGTCTTTGCCATTGTCATCAGCTGGAATTAGTAGAATTTCCCCCCCAACAAGTCATGCCAGTAACTCAGGCCTTAGCCCTGTCTATGTGAATGGCAGAAGACTACCTCAACCTAAGGGCAACAGATATCAAGCAGGACGACAAAAAACAGCTTTAACCTCATCTGCTTCATCACAATCTTCAGCAGGAACCAGTCCTAATGACAAGGATACCAAATCAACAAGGACTGTAGATATAAAACAAGACAATACAAATGATCAGAAGCAAAAGATTAAAAACAATGAAGACCCACCCTATCAGTATACCACTGCTCGTCCCCATCCAATCAAAGAAGACAATACACGGGACCTTGGTAGCAATAATTATAGACCAGACAAGGCTGTTAAAAGTTATTTGCCTTCATCTCTGATTCCTTCTACAGCAAGCCCAGGACATGGTTCCTCCTCGTCTAACAGAAAGTCCAGTATAGTTGTTGGAAGTAGCCAAAGGAAAGATGGCAGGATCCCATGGAGCAGGACTGCTTCTTCTGTGGGTGCAGGGAGGCCAATTCTGAGAGGAATACCATCAAATCCAACTTTAGGAGAGAATGTTAGTGATAAAAGCAAAACCTCTCCAACAAGCTATAACACAAAACATTTGGT
Organism: Clarias magur; assembly: GCA_013621035.1. Classification (NCBI taxonomy): domain Eukaryota; kingdom Metazoa; phylum Chordata; class Actinopteri; order Siluriformes; family Clariidae; genus Clarias; species Clarias magur. The sequence goes on from QNUK01000773.1 coordinate 59,686, forward strand.
TGACACTAATCTTGGAAAACCCACAGTAAACAACAGACAAGCAACTCCAAGTAAGGAACCAGCAACCTCTAACGATCATACTGACAAAGAAGAAACAAGCTCTAGCAATGACCACAAACATGATTACCTCTCTGAGGTCAGCAAAGAATCCCATGAGAAAAGCAATAAGAATTCTGCACCAACTGCATCCCCCAAAACAATTGCTCCATATGTTAAAGAGATTCAGCGGCCTGGACAACCCTCCCAGAACAGCTCTCACTCATCCTATACCCTTAATAGACTTGGTTTGGGTTTTAAAGGAAAGGTTCGTTCTCCTCTAATGGCTGAACGTCTGAAGGAGTTGCAATTGCAGGGTAGGTTACATACAGTGAAAAATACACCGCAGGGGTCTGCTGCCAAACAAAACACCCCTTCTCCATCTGTTTCAACGTCTTCATCATCTTCCGCCTCCCAGCCCAAGGACCATAAAGCTTCAACGTCAGATCAAGGTAAGGGTGCTAAATAAAATACTAAGGTAAGATCATCTGTGGGATCAGTCTCACATTCATACCTGAAGCAACCTGCTTCCAAACAAATTTCTGGTGGTGACACAACAACTAATTTTAAGACCTCCTTATCAGCTCCAGCTAGAAATCCAGTGGTGAGATCACGCTATCCAAGCAGATCAGACAAAAATTTAAGAGGAAAAACACCAATCAGCTTGCACAAACCTAGTTATGGGCAAGGTAAATTAAATTTTACATACACATCTTGTTTGATATATATATAGAAGTATGAATTAAGGTGTGAAGTTTCAGAATGCCATATTTTATTTTCTTGTGAAGGCAAGAATGGGCGACCAAATCTTACAGCTGCAAATGGCAAAATTGCATCACCGTCACATGAAAATGCAAAAGGAAATGGGGTCAAACATATTACAGGCCCTGATGGAACCAAATGGGTGTGTTTTCTTTAATAATTATATTATAATATATATCATTATTAGGAATAATATGCATATAACAAGGCTTGCTCTGCCAATAACTTTAGAAAGGTTAAAACATTTGGTTAAGGGATGTCTTAATGATGTGGCTTAGGCTCCTGTCATGTGTCTTTCTTAATCTTTCTCATGTATTTACAGTGAATGTACCCTCCCTTAGGTTGTAGATTTGGATAAAGGAGTCCTAATGAATGAAGATGGAAGGGTTTTGCAGGATTCGAGAGGGCGACCCAGAAAAGTAGTGCTTGGAGAAGATGGAAAAACTATCTTTGGTATGTTTTTGTATTCATTTTGCTTTTAGCCGATTTGCTGAAAATATAGTAAAAATAAATAAAGTTAAACAGTTCTCATACCATCCATGTTTTATTAGATGAGCAGGGTTCCCCATTAGTAAACCAGGAAGGTATGGCTTTGTTTGGTCATGGGAGGGACAGTCGGCCTGTGGTTAACCCCAAAGAAAAGTACTTGACTGTGGGAGGGAAGCCAATGGTGGGCCTGGACCGTCCTACACCCAGTACTACAACCACAACAACCACAACAACCACAACAACAACTACAACTAGACGCACAACTACACCCACAACCACCACCACAACCACTGCTGAACCAACAACGACAGAAATTACAACTTTGGAATCAACAACTGAAGCTCTCCCTACCTGTCCCCCTGGAACATTTGCACGGCTGGATAAGGATGGTATTCCAGTTATGGATATTTATGGAATACTGGACTGCTATCCAAGTGGTGAGCTTTTATAAAAACATATACATTTTCCAGGTATTTTATATGTTACATCCTTCGTGTCCATAAAAAATAGCTATTCAGTAGATATAAATAGCTATTCAGTAGATGAAACTAAAAAGATTTTTTGCATAGACCTGCAAAATTATAAGTCCTTGGCATTTGATTAAATTTAATGACAATGTAATCATAATTAAACTTTAAATAGGGACAGTGGTAGCTCAAAGGGTTAAGGCTGTGGGTTACTGATTAGAAGGTTGCGGGTTTGAGCCCCATTACCACCAAGTTGGTACTGTTGAGCCCTTAAGCAAGACCCTTAAGTCTTTTTGCTCCAGGGACGCTGACCCTGCTCTTTGACCCCAGCTTCCAACCTGGGATATGTAAAAAAAAATCAACAGCCATTATCCTATTATTCAACTGCTGCTTTTTTATTGGTCTTTTTGTCTTCAGTAAATGAAAAGCATGCACCAGTGGGTTTAGGTTCCTTGCCGTGCGAAACTCTTGAGTAGCTTTCATTGTATGTTTTAGGTTATTGTCTTTCTGCAATATGAAGCACCTTCCTATCAATTTTGCAGCATTTGGCAGAATTACGTTTTCTGTTACGTTTATCTGCAGTCAGGTCATCTATAAGCACAAGTGACCTGGTACCATTGGCAGCGATACAAGCTTATGGCATAACACTGTCTTACCATGATTCGCATATGATGTGGTATGATTTGGATCATGAGCTGTTACTGTTACTTCTCCATACTTTTCAGTTCCCATCATTCTGGTACAAGTTTAATCACTCCAATCTGGCCTTAAGTGCTATAGTGGTTTGCACTTTATTGTGAAGCCTCTTTATTTACATTCATAAAGTTGTCTCTTGACTGTAGATTTTGACAATGACACACCTACAGTACCTTATACAGTAAAAAGTGTTCTTGACCTGGCTTGATGTTGTGAAAAGGTTCTTCTTCACTATGGACAGAATTCTGTGGTCATCCATTTAAGTTGTCTTTCATGGTCTTCCAAGCCTTTTGCTGTTCCCGAGCATGGCAGTCATGGCAGTTTTTAGTACTTCTTGATACTCAATATCTATAGTAGGAATATTTCTCATCAAATAGCTGTGTAAACTTAGGAAATAACAAAAAAAAAAGTGCCATATACATTGGTGGAATAAAAGTATTGAAAAAAATATTTTAAGAACCTCTCAATTTCCTTAAAATATTGAAAAATCAAGATACTAAAAAAATGCTAGTTTATGCAATAAAATTGCTATACAATTAAATAATATTGCATGAGAGGAACTGCCTCTTGGTTAGGGGCCAACAGTATAATTAAACAAAAGTATGTAGTTTTAAATTCTTGCTGGCACTACAGTATGTAGCCAAAAGATGAGGGAAATAAACCATGGAGGTGGCACAGTAGACCGTCCTGTGAAACTGGCAAAATGAATTTTATATTACTGCTTATTCTTATACATTTTTTAGAATGTCAACTACAGTGACATCAAGGGTTCCGGGGTTACATCCACAACTCTTCAGCCAGATAGACAAGAATGAATGAGTATAATCACTTGTCTCGTGCACAACTAGAATTAATGCATGGCATATTTTCCCTTAATAATTGTGGCCATGACTGCAGATTAGTTCAGGTGTGCTTTTCTTTGGCAGGTTTCATGTTAGCCACTCTGAGTTAATATAAAGAAACTAGATCTGAGTTTTCTAGTTCTGGCAGTGTCACTTCAATGAGTTTACATCGACTGACAAGAGGAATTTTCAAACATTGTTTAAGACCTTATCAAATAGCTAAATCAGTTAAAACCTTCATACATAATTATATTATAGTAATACCTTTATTAATGCTTTGATCTTTCATGCTCTCAATGTACCTTTTTTATACAGATGAGTTTTTGATGGAGACCACCATGTTCCCCACCACCACTCAGCTGCCCACCACCATTCAGCTGCCCGCCACCACTCACTCCCCCACTACTGAGTTCCGCTTACTCAACAACAACAGCCCGATCTCTGAGTTTGATGCCGCTGGCAAGAAACGCTTCACAGGTAACGTAATTTTGTGTGTGCATGTGTGAACATCTCAAAAATCGGCTTGTATTTTCCACTGCATTTATAGGTTTAAAACCATGACTTAACCATAATTCACCTGGGTATGGCTCTCAGCAAGTAATATGAGTCTTGGCCCATGCTGTATTTGTTTTGTTGAAGTGGGCTATTTGAGAAAGCTATTGATGTTACAAAGTCTAATAGCTCAGTTCCTTTAATGTGTGTAACTTCAGTAGCCTACAGAATATCTCTGAATGCCTGAGAGAAAAGATTAACCATAATCTGTAAACCGGTGGCATGTGGCTTCCTGCCAAAACTGAGGGAGACAGATAAAGAAAGAGAGAAAGAGTGGGCGAATGATCCATTATAGGTGTCATACAGGTACCTACTCTGTAGACAGGCTTTTAAGCTTTCTGCTCCCTTTTAAGGTGGGAAAGTGCACATGAACATGTTTTTTACTTATCACCCTGATTGACAGAGGTTGTTCTAATCTGGCCCACAAAGTACAAAAAAGTATCAAATGTACAGTTACTTGCCAGTAAATGAATGTAGATTTACAATATACCATTTTACATGTAATCTTGTTTTTCTTGCAACCAATTAATACAACCTTCTGAATTACACAAAAAATCAATAATACTATTGAATAAATACAATCAATAAATAAATGCTTGGTATTGACTGGTATAACAACAAAGAGAGTATACGTCACACAATGCATGTGCAGTGAGAGCGCTTATATGTACAGTCAAGGTGTGTGAAATGTGAGGATGTTACCACAAACTAAGATTCGTATTTACTTAAAAGAAATTAGATTAGCTGTTTGCAGTTAGTTGCTCACAGCTAACCTAACCTCTTAAAAACAGACAGACCATTAAATATAGTTTCATATACGTCACATTTTATTATTTATTCATTTACACAGTCTAAAATTGAGGCAAGATAAAACTCAAATCTAATGTTGTTTGCGGTTAGCAGCTAACGGCTAACTTTTACCTCACTAAACAGGTAGAAATGAAAAAAAAACTTGTAATTCAATGAATTACTTAACTTTAATTACTTAATTAATTAAACACCCTTCTGGTATGCCTCACTTTCACTCGGCTCGAGGTTCCATGTTAAGTATGGGACTTTTTTTCACTATAATGATCTCTACACGTTCTTGGTAGCTTTATTATAGCATCACTTTCCCTTAGGGATGCAGCGAACAGCCAATGCTATCATGTGTGTCTCCTGATCTATTAACATGAGTGTTATTAAATGAATCTCAAATAGCATAATATGGAAAGCAAGTACGCTAAGTAGTGTGGACAATCCCTTGTCCCACACACCAAGTAGTGCCCTCTCTCAGGAGTTAACACTTATTAGACACATGTTACACTCAATATCTGCACTTGATAATCGCAAGTCATCTGGAAGCAGGATGTGTAAAGTTGATTTTGTCTTTGTTGATTATATCTTTCAAGTGTATTATTTTCTTTGTTTTTGCAATATTTCCCTGATTAGGGTTTTTGTATACAGAACCTGCTGCAGATGTTGAGTGCAGGGCTGGAAGTTAGAAGCTGAAAATTAGGTTGAATTTACATTAAACATTATTTTGGCCAATACTTCCTCTCCAGCACGGTCTGTAGAGATAAATTATGGTGTTAGCATAACAGCACTGTGTCTGCTTTACTCATTTACTTTTCCCAGCTCAAGCTTCTGATCTGAGGCCAGCTCCGAGCATGGGACTCATGGTGGGATGGTCAAGGACCTTCAGCTTAATGGTTTCCTACGTTCCCTGTTTTTGAAGTGTGATTTTGTTCGTAGTTGCAACTTAATGGAAATCTTTGTATCCAGTCAGAAGACGAGCTACACCGGCTGTTAATCCACTGCTCTGAACACTTTTATTTACCTCTCATACATTCCTCAAATTCTGATCTGTTTTCCATGCAGTTATCCAGTACGTTTCAGCGGATGTTATCTTATACATAAAGCATCAGACCATCCACAGTTGCTTGGAGTTTTGAAGGTCATCTACAATACAAAGGTGTAAATTGTGTCAGAAAAATCACCCTGTCCTGGAAATCCCTTTTTCTCCCCTGGATATTAAAATGTGTTGTGGGAGTTCACGGTCTCGTGTCTCTTCTAATGTGCTTTTCTTGGCAGCAGCTTGACATCAACAGCTTTTGTCTGGGAAAATCATATAAAAACACACTAAAGAATGAGCAACATAATAAGCCAGCTCCTAGTTGTTTTTACGAACGAGCCCCACAGTGGTCCTCAGGCTTACTGGACTGTGGGAGCACGCACAGATGTCAACGCCACAGATACCAGTGGAGCCAGTAGCACCAGTGCAGAACTGCTGTCACAGCACTCAAAATCCTTAAAATGGTCCGATTATAGATATCCAAATGAACTCTGCACAAGTTCAAACCATTCTTTTTCTACTAATGGCAGTTAGCCAGTTATTTTCACCCTGGGAACAATGATGAAGAAAAGACGAACTAGGATATGGAGTATTGGACTAGTAAAATAAGGGTGCAATAATTCTCCTGAGCTAACAGCATGAGTGTTATTAAATTACAACATGCAAAAGACTGCCGTAATACAGAACATGGCACTCATAATTGAATCAGCGAACATGGTTTAGTATCCTGACAATAGAAAGTGCCGGATCAGCAAGTAGGACATTCATAGACAGAAAGCGAGAGAGTGTTGTGTGCTGTCATGCTTTAAAGTGGCTTAAAAAGCCAACGAATCTCCTTTAAACCCCAGTTCTCCAGTGCAGACACTGTTCTCAGTGTGTTTTCAGTTTTTGACCCTCACATTTCGAAATCCCAACTACTGTACACAGTGTGTGCATGTTCTGCCATGTATTATATTCGAAGCATTTTTACCTAAGCGTCTTTCCTTATGTCACGTGAAACAGAGGCCTTGGGCATTAGCTCATAACTCAGTACGATGCGATATGTGTACGTCTGTATCTGGTCAGCAATGTCTCCGAATCATTTGATTAGCTCCAGGTGTATGTCTTGTAACCTAATCAAATTTCTGGACATGCTCCCAGCTGTAAGACTATTGCAATCACAGAAACACAATGAGCCAGCAATAGAGACGAAGCCCACTCGACTGCCAACAGATAAGAGATAAACATAATCCTCAAATAACAACCAACCACTTCTTGCCCTCTAAACAAACCAGAGAACCGCAATGAATCAAAAGTTTCATTCAGTCAGCTAGACTGTACCAGGAATGTATGGCAGGACATGTGGTCTAAATCCAACCAAAAAACTGTTTTTATTACTTTCCCTATTTCACTCTGCCTGCTTCTTTCATTTTCTCAGCTCCATATGTGAACTACATCCAGAAGGATCCTGGTGCTCCGTGTTCCCTGACTGAAGCTCTAGAGTACCTGCAGGTGGATGTGCTGGCTGATCTCATTGAGAAGGACTCTCTCACGGCGAACCAAAAGCAGCCACCCAAGCACAAGCCCCACAACATCACTGTGATTGCTATGGAGGGCTGTCACTCATTTGTTATCTTGGACTGGGCCCGTCCACTGAAGGATGACATGGTGTCAGGTGACGCCTCCATTGACTTTTAGCATGACCTAAGAAACGCATTTTACCTTTGATTTACATGGCTTAACGGTATTGTTGATTCAACTTGAATTTATAAACATAGACAACTCCTTCCGAGACCAGGTACTCGCCAGAGTCTCTAAGAATACTGGATTTTCTTGTCAGGCTTAAATATTTAGTGTCTCTGTGTGGTTTAAGTATGTTCCCTCTGAATAGAAGAGATTTGAAGCAACCATGAGACTGCTTGATGTCTAAAACAGATAGCAGTTGTTTTCCTCACCCCGTCTTTTCCCATTCCATACTGTTTCTTTCTTCTTTTTTTTTCCTTATTTCGGTTTTTGCAACCCCAACTCTGCCTATGTTAGTGCAACATACTGATTTAAATATACTGTACACTGTAGGTGCTATATTTTGTTGCATGGTTATAAGCACCTCCATCAGCAGTAGAATAATGCATAGCAGGTTTTCCAGAATGTAGCAGCAGCAAAAAAAAAATATTTCCATGTTTATTCATTTGACTGAAAGAAATTCGGTCTGTTCTGTACGTCACTGATGTCTGTCTCTGCAGGGTATATGGTGCACAGTGCCTCCTATGATGATGTCCTGAACAACAGATGGTCATCTAGTCTCTCATCTGGCACCCACCTAGCGATGGAGAACCTCAAGCCAAACTCCAGGTGAACTATTTTTCTTATATAAACACAGATATAGCATTGGTGTAGGTTTTCCGGGATTTGTTGGGCATGTTTCTATTAAAGTAAATACAGTGAGCAGAGTTGTATATGTCAAAGCTATAACTGGATTGGCAGCTTTTTAAAAACCATTGTGGTGTAAGACATGTATCTCCATGTGGGTACAATCACAATTTGGCTGCATCAACTTAGCTGATGATTAAGCCTGTGTCGATACAGTGACGCATTACGAAAGGTAGGGAGGTTATCATAGTGGCATTTTTTTATATAATTTGTTCCATATTTCGGTGTTACTAACTAGGAAAAATCTTACTTTTTTTTTAAATACAATGCAATGTCCCTTTTTTATAAACAAGTTTTGTGGATGTTCACTATTTTAACCCAAGTATTCAAGTTCACTCAAATATGACTAAATACTAATTAGGAACAGATGCACATCTGGCCATAGAATGATTGTTCCAACCAGAAAGACTGGTTTGAAAATGTAAAGAATTGCTCTTGAAAAAGGCGGCATGGTGGTGTAGTGGTTAGCACTGTCGCCTTGCACTTCCGGGGTCCGGGTTCGATTCCCGTCTCTGTGTGCATGGAGTTTGCATGTTCTCCCCGTGCTTGGTGGGTTTTCTCTGGGTACTCCGGTTTCCTCCCACAGTCCAAAGACATGCAGATTAGGCTCATTGGCATTCCCAAATTGCTTGTAGTGTGTGCGCCCTTCCATGGATTAGCACCCTGTCCAGGGTGTACCCTGTTTTGTGCCTTAAGCCTCCTGGGATAGGCTCCAGGCCCCCTGTGACTCTGAATACACGATTTAAGATGACGTAACTTAAACAAATTTGGTTTTGAATGTGGATTTTGGCAGGCAGCTGCTGTCCTGTCTTTCTTCTTTCCCAATCTTTAGTAGGAGTAAAAGTAGACACAAGCTCTGTCTATGATTTTCATCAATGTCATATTGAACATAAGCATTGTCGAAGTTGAGTGTCAGTTCTTCTACTAGCAGAAAGAGTTTTAGAGTTATAAGGTTAAAGCTAAATTATGATATAATTGAAAAGTAGATTATTAAATCATATTTATTTGATTTCACTTATGGTGCAGGTTAATCTTCAGGCAGATATCTACAGTAAGTACTGCAAAAGTTTCAAAGAATTCTGTCCAGTGGTCGATTTAAGACGCGTCCACAGTTTGACGCAGTACACAAAACTTCTGGTTTGGAATCTGGCACATAACTGCTCATAACTTGACCTCTGCTCATAAATTTTCACTTCATTTATGGTGCAGATTTGACTTCAGGCAAATTGCTAGTTACTGCATACAGTAAGTCTTATAAAATTCTGGCTAGCCAGTTTTGCATGATGCTGTAACGAAATCTGACTGGACAGACTTGCTTGTGGTTTCTGGTCCACAAATGTATGAAACGTAAAGATATAATTGAAAGAGAGAGAGAGTTCTGACCAATGTACAGACAAAACATTCATTTAATTCTTTTTAGATATAATGACACAATGCAAAAAAATGCAAAAATAGAAATTTTGGATTTTTGATGAGGCTATGCAAACACTCTTGGTATTCGAAGTGTGAATGTCTAAAATCAAATCTAATTCCCTGCATCATTATATACTGTAAGCAACTAGCGTTAGTACCCGTCAATGATGGGAAAAGAGTTTATAGAAATAGTTCAAAGGTTAAAGCTAAAAATATTCTGATCAGCTTTGATAGAATTAGTGATATTATCCTTATTTCTGGTTGAAGCCCACGCACATGTCTGCTTATCTTTCTGTACAGCAGAACTCTCTGCATAACTGTTACGAACAGCACATGACTGTTCATAACATCACTTTTACATTTTTTACATCAAACAATTTGATTTGAGCGCATAACACTGTCAGTTCGGGTATTTTACACGTCCTCACTTCGGACTGCTGTGGATATGTTTGCTCTAACAGTCCGTGTTTTATCTCAAAGTGGCACTTCAAATGAAGGCTTTAATTAGCACCAGAGTTTCAGAACATATGAAATAAACCGGTTTAACATAATAAACATAAAGACTGGTTTCGGTTCCTCCAATGTACGAAACGTAAAGATATCATCGAAAGAGCGAGTTCTGACCAGTTTACAGACAACATCTCCCTTTTATTTATGTAGCTACTATAGCCAGGGACATTCAATGCAAAACAAATGCATAGATGTAAGTGAATTGTCGGGCAATAACCTTAAATATAGATACATATTCTTGATATTCACTATGTAAGCAATAGACAGCACCTACTGTACATCTCAAGTCATGTGTGGAGATAGTTTGGCTATGCCCAACACAAACTGAGCCTAAAACAATACATATAATAATTTTAAGTGTCATGTTTTCTGTTTATGTCCCATATCTCGCACATAAAACCCCACAAAACAATGTCGACGTTCACTTTTATAGAGATTATAATCATATTTGTCAGTTTGGCCCCATTTAGCAGGGCAGCTGTACAGAGACTCTTTAAGGGACAAAAAGCTTGGATTCCTAGACAATTTTCAAAAAGACATGCTTATATTGGAGCTTTTATCTGTCCACAATACGACTGTTAATTTGGCAGCCAAGACCCCAGATGCTGGTTTGTCATTCTTATATAACTCTCTCTAAAACGCTTGTTATCGTCTTAGGAACATTGAAAAAAAAATAGTATGCTTACCCTACATAACACTAAGAAACTAGTGTATGTGTTTGTAACTTTGTAACATGATTGGTCTAGCTGGTCTGCTGACTGTAACTGTAACCTTCTGCTTGTTCGAAATCAGCGCTGAAATATCGCAATCTTATTTATTCTAAATACCGATTCTGTTTGAATACATACAGTACAGTAGTCCTGCTCATGACGTTTAAAAGTCTGAATGGTTAAGGTATGCTGTATCTTTCTGAACTCCTTATACAGTATATTACAGCCAATCTTAAACTTTACACTCAGCAGAGAAAAGCTGGTGATTCTAATCTAATCAGATATTTATTTATAATAAGTAATGTTCTAGGTTAGACTAAGCGACTTGGTCAGTAGCCATTATAATACTATATATATATATTTGTGTGTGTGTGTGTGTGTGTGTGTGTGTGTGTGTGTTTGTGTGTGTGTGTGTGTGTGTGAAAGTGTGAAAGTGTGGTTGTGTGTGTGTGTGTGTGTATGTGTGTGTGTGTGTGTGTGTGTGTACAAAGTCATACATATATAGATAGATAGATAGGTAGATAGATATAGATATATAGATATATAGATATAGATATATTACAAACAAAAAATATAAACAAGCAAAAGATTATACACTCTTGAGAAAAAGAAAACTTGTATAAATATTTAATACAAAAGTTATTGCTAAACATTATATATTGATATACAGTATATGATAATATTATTATTATATTAATATAATATAAATCATACTATTTTTCTTTTCCTGTGTAATACCCTTACAATAAATAAATAAATAAACCATGATTGATAGTAATTTTTTTTTTTTTTTTGGCTTTATTGGTAACGGTCGACACAGAATAATTTTTATTCGTCAGAATGGAATGAATAAAACATTTATCAATCAGAATGATTGGTGGACAGCATGGAAATAAACAAATACCTCAATAAGCTTGACACAGAATGAGAGCTGATGTCATCTTATGGCACATCAAACCTATGATTCCAACATCAAACCTCAGTCTAAACATCATTTTGTTCCGTGCAAATATTTTGCAGTACCCATTCATCTTTCACTGAGATGGAGAGTCAACATGGTGATAAACTATTTTGATTTGTGCCCTGGAGTGGGTGTTTGTGTTTAAAGTTCATGCATCATGACAGAGGAAGGCATTTGCACAGAGTCTTCAGAGATGGTTCAGTGCTTCAACCACCATGTCTGATGACTTATATACAGTATATATAATATATTGCGAGGTTTAAGTCACATCGACTGGCTGGCATTATGCAGTACAGAAAGTGTTTAGGCTGAGCAAATGTTCGTGATGGATTTTATGATAGTTGAAACTATAATGTATGTGACTGAATACAGTATATCTATATTCTTATAATGTAATGTGCAAAACACCCACTCCCACTTACTGCCCTCTATCTTTCATGGTGCAAAAGAGACAGCTGTCAGTTCAACTCTAAGTAATTCAAAAGGAACAAGATTACACGTCTGATTCGTTTCAAACGAGCTAAAGAATACTGGTATTTTATGTTGCAGAATGTGGCTAATATGGAGCATATGGCCCATTCGCTAGATCCTGGCAGCTTCACTAGATTTTTTTTTTTTTTTTACTCATTTCAGGCTCACTGATCTGTGACTTGTGTCTCTCTTATGAACCCTACAGCTGCACATAAACAAAAACGCACCCGGGTCTTGTCAGAATTCTGATTTCTGAGTTGGCCGTGGAGGTGCTCAGTAGTCATGGTTGCAGTAGATCTGAAAAAGTGCTTTGGAACGCCTGGACATTTCTTACAGATGTGGAGCTACCAGATCTGACCTAACACACATCATTCACTCCAAAAGAGTGTGCGTGTATAACATTCCTTCACATTAAGCTCCTTGTGCACACACACACACACACACACACACACACACACACACACACACACACACACACACAAAAACAACAGGTTGTTCAACAGGAGTCTTAAGCTGATCAGCCGACAGAAGTCGTCTGATCTGGTGGTGACTAATTTTAAAATGCTCTAACGTCTTTACACATGTCAGAATGTAGATAGATCACAAGATTGGAATGTCGAAATGAAAAGTGTCATGCTTGATTTTGTGTGTTTTTGTGTGGGTTGGTATGGGTATGTTTTCTTTGCCTGTCGTAGGAAAATTGTGATTGACGAGAACAAACGCCAAATTTCTGTTGACTCACAGCCTAGTGAAATACAAGGTTTTAATATTTTATGTAATATTTAATACATACCATGCCGACAGAATGTTTACAGATCTTTGAAATGAGTTTTCCACATTTTCCTATGTTTCATACTGGATTCAAATCCTATTTTTCTAATCATTCTGCACACAATACTCAACTATGTAAAAACTAAGTAAAAACAGGCATTTGGAGTGTTTTGTTAATTTTTCTTTTTTACTTTTTTAAAGACAAAAAAGACTGTAATATTCCATTTACATAAATATATAGACGCTTTCACTCTGGCGCATCCTACTCCTATCAGTGATCCTTGAACTGCTTCTGCTTCTTGATTGGAGTCGGCCTGTATCTAATTGACTTCATTTGACATAATCAGGGAAGGCACGCACTTGTCTATATAAGCTCTCACTGTAGGTGGTATATGTCAGAGTGAAAACATAGCCCTGAGGTTGAGAATTATCTGTAGACCTGTGAGACACGATTGTGGGGATTGTCAGGACACAGATCTGGGGAAGGATACAATAAATCAAGCCTTTATGGTACAGTGGCCAGATAGAAGCCATTCCTCACTAAAAGGCACATGACAGCTTGCTGGGAGTTCGCCAGAAACGCTTCTGAAGGATTCTCAGACTATGAGAAACAAAATCCTCCGGTCTGATGACAAAAAGATTGAACTATTTGGAATCAGGCACTGAACATCATCTTATTAAAACCATCCCTACAGTCAAACGGATGCAGAAAAATAAAGCACTATCCTGAGGTAAGACCTTTTCCAGTTGATCAGAGTGCTCAGGATCTTAGACATTTCAAGAAGCCATCAACCCAAAGAATACTGCCAAGAAAACACAGGAGTGACTTCAGGACAAGAAGTTCTGGAGAGACCCATGGGGAGTCTGGACCTGAACACAATAGAGCATCTCTGGAAAGACCTGAAAATGACTGAGCACTGACGCTGCCCATCCCGTTTGAGCTTCACCAGTTATGAATGGAAGAAACTTCCAAAAGACAGCTGTGCCAAGCCCGCAGTCACATTCCCAAGCAGACTTGGGGCTGTCATTGATGCCCAGCATGCGTTAACCAAATATTAAGCGATAGGTCTGAATACTTATGTAAATGGAAGATTTCACTCTTAAAACTGTTGAAAAAAAATATATTTTGTCACTGTGTAGTGCATTATATCCACATTAATGTACAGATGTTGGGACTTTGTAATACTTTAATTTACAGTTATACTCAGATTTAATGTCAAAGGTATAGGCCTCCCTGTCCCAGGCTGTCTCCCTGTATTTCCCACTTTATTTTATCAGAGTTTCCATATAGCTTCTCTAATCTGATCCAGCCGCACAGATATTATGTCATTAAATGAGTCTCGAATAAAAAGAGGCAAAGCGTGAAGGTAGTGACCTTCTGCACGCACACACACACACAGACACGAAATTGAAGACGGTTGTCCTTCACTGAATGCACCTTAAACGTCACTATGTTTTTTCCACCCTTTTTTATTTCTTTTATGAAATCTTTCTCAAAAAGTTTAATTAAGTATCTTGAAGCAAGATGTTCATCAGTGATACAAATCCCTAACTCTGCTACAACTCCTTCTTGTTTTTCTTTGGTTGGACTGAGTTCTCTTTAGTCTCAATTGACTATTAAAAAAAAAAAAAGAAGAAGAAGAAAAAAAAAAACAATGTTCTTCATATTTAGTAACCACTAGGTCAGTGTTGTGGTAGATCAGGAGCCTAGCCTGGGACCAATGGGTGTGAGGTGTATATGAAGGTCATTCATTGCTTCTGGCAAATTTTTTCCACAGGCAGACAAGATTGACTATTAATTTTTTTTTTTTTAACTTAATTTGGAAAATCTTCATATATGCAAATACATCCTTTTGAAGCTTTAAACATACATGTTTGACAAAATGCAACACAGATGATGCTTCCATACAGGGTCAATTGCTACTTTTTGTTAAGTGAATAAATAAAGTAAAACTACCAGCAAGTAAAATAAATGTGTTTGAAAAGATATTACCTGTCTGTTACTGCCATTGCAGTTTCCCCAGCAGTCATGGACTTACAGTACTGTATAATATGGTTCTGTTGGCGACAATATAATAAAATAGTGCTGCACTATTTAATACTAATTAATAAAGATAATAATAATACTAATTAATAAAAATAAGTATATTATAATATATCATCTTTAGTCATCAGAATTAGTTGTTATGGGACACAGTTGTAACTTTGCTTTTATTAAACAAACAAATGTTGTTTGTTTTCCTTTAGGTATTACTTCAGAGTTCAAGCAAAGAATATTTTTGGTCTCGGACCGATCAGCGAAACAATTACTTATGTCACAGAATCAGGTCAGTAACCTCTCCAGTTGGGACATAGTTCTGTCTTTAATGTTTGTTTTAGTTTCAATGTAACTTTTTTTTTTTAATGGAAAATCACTATCAAAATGTCTAAAACAGGCTTTTTTTTTTCACAGATGACCCTCTTCTTATCGAGAGACCTCCAGGTACTCTGCTCTCTCTTTAGGTCTATACAAACACAAATGCCCTATCGTGTTCACTCACATCAATTTGAGTCTCACACCTTATTCCTGCTCTCCCCAGGTGGCGAGCCTATTTGGATTCCTTTCACCTTTAGGTACAACCCTACCCACAGTTCCTGTAAGGGAAGTCAGTATGTCAAGCGCACCTGGTACAGGAAGTTTGTGGGCGTGGTCCTGTGCAACTCGCTGCGCTACAAGATCTTTATGGGAGAAGGACTTAAGGGTACTATTGATATTTGTTTTATTTGCGCATCTTTGCTGAAACAGAACCAATTTACCTTGGTGTACACCATATATTATCCATTATCCATTATCTTATCAGTTCCAGAACTAGAATGTTGGTGGCATAGTGGCTTAATAGTTAGCACTAACGGGTTTCCATTTACATTTATAATAGAATGCTATTTCATTTAAATTTTACATTTACATTTTGTCTTTGATTCCTGGCTGTGTGCATGGAGTTTGCATGTTCTCCCTGTGCTTGGTGGGTTTCCTCCAGGTACTCTAGTTTCCTCCTACAGCCCAAAGACATGCAGATTAGGTTAACTGGCGGTCTCAAATTGTCCGTAGTGTGTGTATGCGTGTGTGAACGATGACTGGAGGTTCTACCATGGTTGTAAAAATGGGAATAAATACACTTGTCACCATTGGCCTCCAGAGTCCCTAGTTGGACAACAGAGGTTCCTAGATGTACAGTATGGATAGAAACAGGTTTTTGGTCTTAATAGACTAGATAATCTGTTGTTAAAGAGGCCAGAAAAATCACTGATGTGGCCCAAACAGATTCTTAGTTTGGCACCCCTGCTCAGGTTCAGTCTGTACCATTCATATTTCCATAATCGTTTATCAAATTCGATCAAATGTCTCCAAAAACCTAAGCTTGCAATTGCTCCCTTTCAGTTTAGAAAGGATAAGACCTATTCTTTTTCCTACATTTTCAGAAACTTTCTACAGTATTGCTGATTCTTTTGGCAATGGAGAAGACCACTGTCAGTTTGTAGACTCACATCTGGATGGAAGAACAGGACCACAAACCCTTTCCTTCTACCTACCCCAAGCTCAAGGTACAAATCCAGGCAAAATACAGTGCATTTTGTTCTGGCATTAGCGCTTACTTTTCATCATGAGCACTAATCATACAACCTTCTCTACATTTCAGGTTACTATCGATCGTATAGACAAGAGCCTGTAGGTTTTGGGCCCATTGGAAGGCGTACAGCTCATCAGTTTGTGGGCTGGTACGAGTGCGGGGTCCCAATCCCTGGGAAATGGTAACAAAGGACATTCTGAATGCCAGTTATCTCTGGCAGCTACAATTCATCCTCCTACAATCTTTCTGTTTGCCAAGTCCATAAATGAACTATTGCCAACCACAGCAAGTACAGCCTAAACCAACATACTGTTTCTGTCAGAGAGGATATAATAATTAAAATAACATTTTCTCTTTAACTGTTGCATTATTAAGCACTTTTAAAAAGCAGTCTGTATATGAGGAAATACAAGCATGTGTGCTCAGTTTATTAACAACATCGTCAGGAACATTTTATCCTGAACAATTGCCAGTGAAAATGGCTTTGATGGCTTCTTATTACTGCTGGCGATGTTAAGTTGTTTGATACAAATCTCAGGCCTTACAATTGCAATGGCCTATACAATAATGATGTAACAAATTGTCCATGAACATATTTTTTGTAATTTTATTAATAACTTTGTACTCATGTTTTCTATCCTCTTACCTTGAATGGCAGTTGGCTTGGAAATATTGCCCATATTAGGGCAGATAAAAAGGTAATTTTATTTGCTCAGGAAAGGTCGAATACTGAATAAAGATACTATGTACATCATTCATGTTTTTTTTTTATATATAATGTTACCATTTTAATAAGTGAGAGAAATAAGGGAAGGGTTCATTGATCTGAAAACTGGCAATCTTCTTTTTTTTTCTTATAACAGAAAAAAAGTCATGTGAACAACAGGTGAGAGAATAATACATACTGTAATGTAGGTTAGGACAAGGATTTCTATATGGTCTGGCAATATTATGAATTTAATATAATATTATCATCTTAATTATAGTTTGTAAAGTTAATCAAGCAAGTCACTTATTTTCCTTGTCCGCACACATTCTAAGAACAAGAGTAAATGGTTCATTTATTTGCGATGAAAATTCATTGATATTTTCCAAGCCTGTCAAATAGGTTTCCTATTATCCGTTGACAACATTTCTACACTTCCAGAAACAACCTTTTTTTTAATATTTATTGCCATGCAGTCATGTAGTTTTGGAGCATATTTGTTTGTTCTTCATACTACTTTGTGGAAAATATTATCTCAAGGACCAGAAGTTCTTTATCACAAAAGTCTAATATGTTTGTGTTTCACTTGGCATTTGGAGGGAAAAATGTGTTGATCAGTTCATTCAAAGGGGAAATCCGAAGTGAACTAGCTCAATCATCTCTCCTTTGGACAGGCATTACTTTCCGTTGATCTTGGTGACAGTAATTGTTTTGTTTTAAGGATGGACCCTAGCAAAGCCGAGCACATTTTGCATTCGTTTCAGCTCCTGAATAAAGACGTGCTCCAGCGGTAATCTGTTTTGTATCCTCCTTTGTTTAAAATGGTTGTCTGGAACCATATTTCCATTATCAAGCACAGCATGTTTGGGAACAGGATATTACATAATAATACATGTTCTACAAATCAATCTGCGTTGATGAAAATGTCCTGGAGACAATCACTTCAACGTTGGGTTATGAATAAAACATCACTATTTAATATAATGTAAGAGTGCTTAATTGTGCAACGTTTGCCTGTAGTTGGGTTTACACATACTTATCCTCTATACAATGTCACAGGGGGGCTGTAGTCTATCCCAGGACACTTAGGGCACAAAGTGGGGTATCCATCATAGGGCACACATACTTACACACTCATTTACACACTACGGGCAATTTAGCCTAATCTGCACGGCTTTGGACTGTGAGAGGAAACCGGAGTTCACTGATGAAACCCACCAAGCACAGGGAGAAAATGCAAACTCCATGCACACAGATTTGAGACGGGAACCTGGAGGTGCAAGGTGACAGTGCTAACCACTAAGCCACCGTGCCACCCTCATAAATATCATATAATATATAATACATTCAAATTACTCTTAAAAAACATTATAAAGTGGTTGGTTTACTCAATTCAATGTAATTGGAAAGCAAAGAATAAAATTCCTCCCCACCCCAGTGGGAGACTTGGGGGCGTCCAACCCATCATCCTCATGCTGCAGTAACTGCAAGCATAAGCACTAGCAACTGCATACAGTATGAAGAGAGGAAGAGTATGAGAACAGACAACAATTTGTTTGTGAAAACGTGAAAAATCTCTTCCCAGCAACGAGGAACCAACAAACTGATACATGTTTAGTAGCCTACTGTATGTCTCTTCTTTATAAAATTAGCAAAATAATCATCATCATCATCATCATCATGTCTGGCATCTCTTGAGTCTATAAATATTTGTATAGAAGACAATGTTTATTGTTCGAAATGTAACAAACTTAAATAATCCAGTTTGCGAATGCAGATTATTTAATTATGTAATTCTAAAGAAACATATTAAACCATAGTGATAAAATCAAATGTGCTAATAAGGTCCATACAATCACAATCTTTTTGCAGATGATCGTTCCTATGGTAAAAAAATAAATAAATAAATAAAAATTGAAGTTTTGTGTTAACAAAAAAAATGTAATGTTGATTTAAGAGTTGTGTTGATTCTGATTCATAGAGGAAGGGGATAGATCAGTAGGAGTAGTTTCTGTCAATTTCTTCAACAAACATCGGTTTCTTTAGGTTTTTGAAACTACATGCAGAGTTTAAAAACACAAATTATTTCCATACAGGTCAGTTTTGTCATTTCAGCCCCCACAGTCATCCGGGCCCTAATTAATAACTGATATCTCTTTATTTTGTCTCTAATATGTCAACAGCCTGTGTAGTGTCCGGAAAAATTGCAAATGCTTTACCTCATTAAATATATCTTTTGTATTTTTGCCAATTCAAGAATTCTTGGCGAAGCAAGTCTGAAGTAAATAGAACATGCAAAAAAACGATACTTGGACAAGCACCGAGAGTGAAGGAAAGAGCTTGCCCATGTCATTTACAAACTGCTGCTTATGAGGAAAGGGCTGCCCATATTTATTATTATTATTATTATTATTATTATTATTATTATATGATTTTCTTTTTTTAGCATGTCTTTAACGAGAATGCATAGAATTCATGAGTCGTGTTGATAGAATATCATGGTGCTTGGCAACATTCCTGGTATCGCCACTATTCACAAGTGCCCCAGACCACTAACCACAGTGCAACCAAAAAGCATTAATAATCCATTGTAGCATATCAGTGAGGATCTATGTGCAATAAACTGTTTTAACGCAGCTCTGGAAAAACAAAAAGAAAACTCAGTTGCAAAGAGAGGAGGTAGACAATAATCACACCAGAGCATAGAATGAATAGTCCATAGGGGCCTGTTTCACAGGATTTTGAAATAGTACTTGTTGATTATAGCCCAGATTTGACACAATAGTATTTTATATCCATTTCTTCTTGACAGTCTATTGTTTTTTCCCTGTGGTGATAAATGGCAAAGACATTTATATTAGCGTACAAATTCTTAGCAGAGACAGTCAACAGCAGGAGCCTGGATTCCTGGAGCCTGAAATGAATTAATATGTTTTAACAAAAGCAATGTGTTTGTGTATTTATTTTAAATGCTATCTCACATTAATAATGAGAGAAAATTATTAATTGAACATTTTTTCTTATGGGGTTATTTTTTGTTAAAGGGAAACCTAATCATTTCTTTTAACTCCGTGAGTGTAAAATCTGATCCATATTGTGAGTAATATTTATTTTATAAAGTAATTATGTCTGCTTTTTGTAAACGCCGTCAACAAGTCTGGAACGGTCTAAATCATCCATGTGTCTTCCTTGAAGTAACCCCAAGTTACAGTGACGTTATGAAGTTCACCATTTTGTCTGCGGCGGGTTATGGGCCTTTGTTATGTGCCGGCACTGATTTAATCTTGTCTAATTATTTGTAATTGCAAGTGCAGTCCAGCATGGTAAACTCAAGCAGGATTCGAACTGTTTTCCACATGCTACTTAACTATGTCTTTTAAAAGTAGGTCATGCACCATGCCTGGAAAATCTTACCATTCATTTTGTGAGGATTAAATCATAGAAAGAAAGTTTGAGGTCAAAAGTGAGAAAGGCAAGCAGAGAGAAAGAGAGAGTCTGCTTTTTTTTTTAGAAGAAGAAGAAAATGACAGTTTTGTTCCAGAATTTATTTATTTATTTTTATTTCATCTGCATGATATAATTAAATAAATGTGCTTTCTGACATATACAGTATGTATATACATACTTACTATTTAACATACAGTACTTATATCACTACCATATACTACTATATTTTCAGTCACTTTTTGAGCCATGTAAAAATGGAATGAGTAATATCATGGAAATAAATGGTTCCATTGCACAATGAAAGGCAGTGAAGCACAATGTTATGCACTATAGAACATTCATAATCCCTTTAAAATCTCACATATTAAAATATATATAAAAGATTTTATATAAACATATAGCACTCCAGATCTTATTTTGATTATCAAACCTGCAGATTTGGATACAGTAGATTTATACTTGGCACATAAAACAAACAAACAAATACATACATACATACATACATACATAAAGTTATGAATTTGATAGCTTGCTTTTTGAAAAAAAAATGCAATGTGATTTTTAAAAATTATTCATTTTATTGTACTTTATTTTATAGTAATTTTTTGCGTGTTTTATTATAAACTGCTTTTACTTCTACTGCAAATTGAATGCACAGCTTTTACATCTATATGTTTGATTAGTTTTCTCATTTAAAAAATGATTAACTCCGTACTTAATCATTAATTTCTTGTACATCAAATAATATGGCAGTTGCAGTTATGAAACAGAGTCCTGTGACAAAAACGAGTTTTAAAAAGTCTGTACAGCCTTGTGAATTTTTAGTGTTATTTTATGACCTATTAAAATTTAGGGCTACTAGAATAAGGACTTTGTTGTCTCTATTGGTCTTTCGGTTTGGCTGGGTGGGAACATCATCTAAAACAGTGAGCACTGGTTTTGGGTGAGATTTGTATGGCATAAGATGAAATAAACACTGAAAATATTACGTTTGCCAGATTTTTTAATATATATATAATTCAAATTCAAATTTTATTTGTCACATACACATACACACATATATAATATATATTATAATATATATTATATATATACCTGAATGAAACGAATGCAAATCTTAATAAACATGAAGTAATTTTGGGTTAGCATGTGCAGAAAGATATATAGCACAGAAATAATATGACATTCAGTATGAAGATTACATAGAACAGATTGCTGTACTGTAGTGTACAGATGGCTGACTCAACAATATCTTACATATTGCCTAGGGATATTAGTATTATAGGGTTAAATATTTCATATACTGTATATTACATTACAGAATATTTCTGATAACTTTCTCAACGTAAACCTTCTGACATTCAGATGCAAGCATGCCTGCAGACTTGTAGAACACGTTTAACAATGAGCTAATCGAAAGAAAGCTGTAACAAAAAAACAGGCGTAAATTTTGATCCCAAAACAGTGGCAAGAAAAAATATCCTGAGACAACATGAGGAAGAAACCTTGAAAGCAACCAGACTCAAATGGAAAGTGTATAGTGAATAGGCATTACTCTTGCTACGGCTTTTGAATATGTACTATTAAGTCAGCAGTTTTTAGATTCCAGGTGAGATGTTCAACTTCGGTATGTGGTAGACTTGTGTCAGGAAACTGGCACAATATTATTTTGGCCAAATAGTCAAAATAGTCCATTGACATGAATATACAAAATAATGTTATATTTGGCTTTAATATAAGCAGCTGAGTATGAACCTATTACTTGCGTTTTTAAACATATAGCAAATATTATGCTTTCTTTAATGTAAAGCAATTGGACTACATCTGTCAAATCAATGACACACCAGATTAAAGCTTTAGCCCAGTGGTATGTTGTGTTTGCACCATGCTGTGCAGAAACAGTAGGAAACAGTATCCAAGGGCTAAAAGCAAAACACAACCGGTCAGTCCGTTGCTGAGCTCCAACGCCAGCACTTCATAGGTAAACAGACAAAAGTGTTATACAGTGGAAATGTACCACGGTGTACAGATGTCTGTGCGTCCTTAGGCTACTCTGATGACAGATAACGTTAAATAATGAAGAAGAGGCTTTGAAAAAAATTAGGTGGAGAGGTTAACACACTTGACTTAAGATAAAGGCTACTATCTATTGATTTTTAGAAAGGTTCTGAAATAGGACATAGAGCATCAAAGACTTCAATGAACTTGAACGATCTGAGAATGTCCCCTAATACAGTGAGAAATTATGTGGTACAGATGAATAGGCCAAAAAAGAATGCACAATTTCTTCAAACGGAACATTTCTGACATAATACTATTACCTTACTGTTTCATTTGCCTCATATTCATACCATACCTGATATTTAAATATACAATCAATATTTTCGTATTTTCTGCATTCTAGAACAATACTGGAAAACTATGAAATAATGCATGAGGATTTGGATAATCGAGTAACAACAACAAAAACAAAAACAACAGTCAGTTGTTATTTCATGACACAAAGGTCAGATGTTCTGAAATGGTTCTTGCAAGAACAGTATTGTGTCAAGTGCGTTTGCAAAACCTATTAAGCACCATGATGAAACTGGCTCTCATGAAGACCATCCAGGAAAGCCACGGAAAGCTAGGGTTGCGTCAGGAAAGGCATCTGGTGTAAAACCTGTGCCAAGCTTGTGTGTGGACCGGATCGTCTGCTGTGGCGACCCATTGCTGAGACCAGCCGCAAGACCAACAATTTATTTGATTTCCAACAACTAAAAAAAAAAGATAATTGCTATTAAATGGTATGACTTACTTGCTCAATAATGCAAGTAAAGAATGATTAATATGAATGAAACTCAAAAACTGATAGTTCTGTTTACTTAAAATTGGAAACATCATTACTTTTATAAAGTTTTATGTAACTGATTACCTCAAATCTTTTAAATTTTGTCAACTTATTCGGGTTTACAGTGCATAAGTAGCAGACACATCTCAATATCAGCTGTTCAAAGGAGATTAGTGCATACTTTGGACGCCTTTAGCATTGTTTTTTACAATTTAGGGAAAATTTGCAGTTGATGCTTTCATCATTTTATTTTAAAAATATTTTAAAAATATGTACCACATGTACATATGTAAAGAAGGCAACACTCATACTGTCCCATTAAAGAAAATTTTACTTTATTATGAATTTAACTGAATTTAAATATATAATCTGAATTTAATATACAAACTTTATTTTAAAAAAATTATTACATTATTGGCATATGTGCCATAATTCCCCCCCAAAAAAATGCTCAAAAAGCATCTATCTTTCTAGGAAAAAATAAACATAACTAGATCTAGATATCTACGTTAGGTGCAAAAGGGTTTAAGACTAGCGGACTATCTATATTTATATAGTCACTAACACACTGAAAATATTATATATAATTGTAAATATTGGTATATGGTGCACTGCAGTGTCTATGTTTTCTACCATACATCTGAGCTACGTCCATAATTTGTTCGCAGCTACGAGTGTTCTACGTGGTCCGTTCATATCTGCGGGAAATTCGTGACTCGAATGTTCGTAAATCGTAACTTTTACTATTTTTGTAGAGTTTGGTGAACCGTTTTTTTTTTTTTTTTTTTCAAAAGAGGAAATGGAGAAAATGTCTTTCATAACATGAAATGCCCAAATTATTCCCAAATCTGAGTTTTCCTTTCCGTACAGAATGACATCACATCAACATGGCTGCACTCAGCATTAGACATAAACAAAGAGTGAATTATTCCCTACTGTATATATAAGTATTAGCTTTATATTATTAAACAAACATACAAAATATTTCTTTGCTACATCTAAAACACTGAAAGTACAGTTTCCTGTATAAATTTTAAAAACATCACCCGAGTTAGCCACTTAGTATGCTGAACAATTTTTCCATTTTGTAACTTTGTAAGTCTGAAATTATGTAACACAGTTACTAAAATATTTAGCTCATTTTACATATTGTATTTGCAAACAGTCTGTATTTGTAAATAATCATCCCCCTCATCTTCTCCGTCTGTTATATTATTGGAAGCATATTTTTACTGTATATTGCACAGCTGTAGAGTTTGTGAGCCTCACAACAAGCATATTAATGTAAAACTGTCACTGACATTTTGTGCACATGGTAAATAAACCTGATCCCTGGTTTTGATTATGAAGGTTTATTATTTAAAGTTAGTCATGTATTCCCGAAAATTGCAGGAAGTACAGGAAAATGATTGGCAGAATTGAACATACAGTAACAGGTTCTCAGAAAGGTACAAGCATGACGAACATACAGTATGGCTACCCAGGACCAGGGCTGCATGACACTGGATGATGATCAAACAAAACCGAATCGGTGGGCCAAGCGATGGGAAAATCTATGTACATTTAAAAATCTGATCATAAAACATTGTATCCACACTTGAGTTATTCATTTCTCTTCTACATATTTCTGTTTATCTTTGTCTTCGGCGCTCATGTGTTTTCTATCTATTTTCTAATGCTCACTTCAAACAGAAAATGTAACTCCAGTTCTTGCCCCGAAAAACACAGAAATGATGTACAATGTTTCCTAATGTTTATCCTTGCAGTTATTTTCCATCCAGATATTTTCTCCAGGACAAAATCAACTTTCAGAAACGTTTGTCTAACTAAGTCAAACAGCTCATGCAACACAAAGCGTTCATAATTCCAGGAACCTGCACGAAGTGAACTCTTGTTCAAAGAACAATTATGTTTTCTAAGCTCTAGGAAAGTGAACAAATTCAAATATACAACAGATTCATTTAGATGGATGTTCATAAAGTGGAGGCACTGTGTCTGTGTTTAGTATAAGTGATACTGATATTATGTGCTGTGTTACATAATCGACCAGCTACCCCCTCCCTAACACAGCTGCCAGACACATGGACATGAGCACAGTCAGCAGACAGATGGCTATTTATTATCATGTGCTTAGGTGGGACACACAGACAACATCTGCACGACTTTCCCATGAGACACGACCCTGGTGTGTGATTGAATTAATGCTTTTCCAAATTAATCTAATCAGCTTATAATCAAGCGAGTAAAAATAAATGACGAACAAATAAAAATTCAGTTAACACATTTGTATTGTTTACATTGTTTAATTTTATTGCCATTTTCTCACCTCGTGTTTTAAAAGGATGTGGAGGATCGCTTTTAATAACAGAAGAACAGTGTTATATATCCTTGGGTCACTGAGAGGATTCTCGCCTTCCACGGCGAAGGCCCAGGCTCAGTTCCTAGCCCCGAAGCCTGAATAGAATGGGAGGGAAGTGCGTCCAGCATAAAATCAGTGCCAAGTCGTATGACGATCGGATAGTCCACTGTGGCGACGCTTTGACGGGAGTGTTCAATATCCTCATATTACTTCATGAGCGTTTCTACACATTACCAACACAGAACAGTAAAACCGGTAACTTATCCTGTTATGCTCAGGGCTGCACTGGATCTGAAGCCAGAACTAGAAACACCAGGCTTAATGCAGTAATACGCCCCTATATACTGTAGCATAACAGTTCCATCTGCAAGGATCCATGCACAGACACTTTCACTCATTTGATGTTTGACTTATGGATCATTTCGAGTCAGCAATCCACCTGCTACAGTAGCATGTTTATGGGACGTGATACGAAACCCGAAACCTACATGGACACGAGGGGAAGAAAACACTGCACTTACAGTAGTAGTAGTAACAGTATCTGCCCCTTCAAGCTTTTCTAAAACCTTTTAAAGAAATATGTCATTTAACCAAATTTTAATCATAATTAAAATAACATTTTAATTTGTTAAATTAATTGGCTGACAGTACCATGTGACTTACTGTATGCAAATTATATACAGTATGTATGATGCTTTATGTAGTGAAAATATATGTGCTACTCGAATGAGGTAAAGAGGATTGAAAGAGTGCAGGGAAAACCTTGAGTCTAATGTCTGACTAAATGTATCACATACTGTTCAGTTAATTACTTTCTTTTCCAAAGTGGCACAAAAGCCTGGATCTTTTTCCTTGATCAGAATTGTCCAAAAGGGATCATTGCACTATTGGATGAAATCATCGCATGTACAGTAAGATCAGTTCGGATACATTAAGAAATGTGTAACATTCTTGCATTAATTTATTCTTTTGAATACATTTTTGTCCAGACATTTAATCCCCCGCTTTATATGCATGTCTATGATGGTGGTGTAGTGTATAAAGGACGCCTGGCGCAAGATCTGCAACATGAGACACAGACACCAGCAGGACACTACCGCTCCTTTATGGCCTCATAAAATGGATGTGGATGACTTCTTCTCTGGCTTCACTTCCACTCTGCACCTTGTTTCCTACCAAGCCGTTATGCTGTCCGAGGCCAGATATTAATCAAGGGATGAAAAATAATGACTTTAGTCTAAGGCTCTTTGCAACCAAAGCTCGCCACTAAAGCACAATAATTCATGATTTGCAGCACAAAGAAAAATGAAAGGGCTGTAAAAAATAAGAAAAGTTGCTGTTTTTATCGAGAATTTATGCTGACAGTTTATATGAAACTCCCCTCATATTCTGAAGCACATGTAAGAAAACATGCATCAATTTGTACTCTGTCCTCCATTGTTTAATTTCACCTTCTCCTGTTATTTAGCTTTGATCATGTTATCTAAGGCACGTTTTTAACTCTCTTTAACAACGGCTATTAATCGTTGGGAGAGGATGATAGCCTCTCTGTAATGAGGGTCATGCAGCTCTGCTCTAGCGGCCTTAACTGTGAAGTAGCTGTCCTTAATAACCCCAACATGAAAGCAGACAGCCTACACAGTCCGCCTCAATTTAATAGATAAAGCGTTCAAAGCCTATCTTGATGTGAATCTAGATTATACTGTTTAAGGTGAATAATTTATGAACCACTTGGGTAGGTGGGTTGGGGTAGAATAGGGTAAAATGAGTCATTGCTGTAAAGTTGAAGTCAAAATTGACATTTTAAATAGGCTCAAGATGGGGGGAGGGGTGGCTCTAGGTGGTTCTGTTGGGGATCTGAGGAGCCGGGTGGGAGCCCCGCCTTTGGTGGGTTGCTACACCCCATACTACTCAGCCATTGCATGCAGTGTCGGCCCCAAGCATGGTTAAAGTGGGAGGGTTGCGTCTGGCATAAAACCTGTGCCAAAGTCGGGTGCAGATTGGATGGTCTGCTGTGGCGACCCCTTGATGGGAGCAACCAAGAGCAAGTTTAAGTTAAATACATTATATTGTCCCTCATGTTGCATAAACAGCAGGTTTAAAAGATTTGGTGAGCTGGCATCTGTAGTAATTGTTGGAAGAGCGCTCTAATAGAGAGAGACAGATGGGAATCAACTATGACTTGGAAAGAATGGCATCTCGAAAGATTAAGTTTAATCCAAGTCATTCATTCTCTGGGCACGATCTTGTGATCTCCCTGGAAATCGTTATAATCGTACATTTGCTACAATCAGCATTTCTCTCTCACCCTGCTAATATTACATACTCATGTTCATTTCTCCTTTACAACATCATAAGGATTTGTCTATTCTTATCTACAATGGCTTCTCAGGTGTTTGTCATTTCAAGCCTCTGCTACTGCAGCTCGCTCGTGGCAGGTCTGCCTCTGTGCACCATTTGTGCTTTGCAACTGATCCAACACACAGCTGCACAACTTGTTTTCAACCTTCCCAAGTTTTCTTACACCACCCCGTCGCTCCGATCCCTACGACGGCTCCCTGTAGCTGCCTGCATCGGATTTAAAATCAATGATGCATCCTTGGAATGAATAACCGAATAATAAACCCGGACCCTGATGACTGATGTCATATAACGATCACCAAGGATGTTGTCCACCGCGGAAACTTGTAGGAAATTTTATCAGTCAGTTGTAAGCCCTGAAATGGAGCGTTTATACCTCCCTAAGTGACTGGAGTTCTGTAATAACTGCTCATTACCTCAGTCACAGTAACTTCTCTGAAGGAAATTGGAAATCATTATGTCATCACAGTGTGATGCTCTGAAATCACGAGTGAGGTACTGGCAATACAGCAGACACAGTAGATGCCTGTGGATCTACAGCAGCCTGGAACTCTGAAAGGATCTCCTTTAACACCATCGCTTAAATCTAAACATATATTGTAACGCTGTTTATTAACTGATTATGGTTTACAAGAGAGTGAGCAAGACAGAAAGAGAGAGAGAGAGAGAGAGAGAGAGAGAGAGAGAGAGAGAGAACTTTGGCACAACAGCCTTATAACAAATATGCATGAAAGATGCATATTTCATTGGACTCATGGTAGCTAGTGTGCTATTTGAGTCTTACAAAAAAAAATACAGAAAGAAAAATGAGTGTCTTGAGAAAGTGACTGTGTGTAGAAAGTATTTGGGTGCTATCACTGTAGCATGTCTATTTATATAATTAATTCCCTTTATACAACCTCTACCTTACTCTGTGAAGGCCAAAATAACAATTATAGGAAAAACAATCAGATTATCTGCAAAAATTAAAAAGCATCAAGCAATTACCAGTGATTTCAGCTTATATACTAAAATAAAGATATTTTTTTTAAATCTTTTTTTAAAAATCTTTTTTATTATTATTTTTATCATTATTCCACGTTGTAGTTCTAGCAATTTGATGACAAGCAGCTGCATAACCCAGATGCTGGGTCTTTGTAAGGAGAAATGGAAAAACTCACAGACTGCCCTCTTTTTGCCGTGCTCTTTGTCAGAGTAATAAAACACAGGAGTGGCCAACAAAGTGCCTGCCCATGGCTTAAATGCATTGCAGGTGGAATATTAGTGTTACTGCCCAGTAATTCACATGAGCTCCACAGTTACCACTCACTCCTTCTTCAGAGTCTCAAGCCACCGGCACACAAACAGAATAAATCCTGGTCTATTTCATACATGTATTGTAGATACTGTATGAGAATAAACTTACGGAGTTTTGACGTGTTATTGGGTGGATTCCTATCTTTGAATGATAGGAGTATAGTTATATCAAAGTGTTCTTCCAAGTGTTTATTAGTTACAACCCCTCCTTATCGCCAATATGTTCCAGTACTTATCCACTGTCTCAGACCAGACAGTGTCGATCACTATTGCTTGTCTACTAAATAAAGAACTGAACTCAGCTGTTAGCCAGAAACATATGATCTTGTTCTACTCTAATATGAAGAAGCAGGCTTTAGATTAGTGTATGTATTCACTGCACATTCACCATATGTGTAATCGTCGATTGAAGACAGGGAACATGTGTGTACATGCCGCAAGAGCTTTACTGGGGAAATCCAAAAAATCAAAGCCAGATTTCAGTGCAGGGGTCAAAAACATACACATAAATTAATCTAGAAATTTATCTCATATGAAACAATGGCTAATTTAGTGTTGGAGGATTTATGGCTAAATTTGGCCAGCCTGGTGACCAATCTTCATTGATTGCACATTCCACCAGTAAGAGCAGAGTGTAAAGGTTCAATTAGCAGAGTACTAGTACAGTTTTGCTTAAAATATTGCAATAGACACAACATTATGAGTGACATATAAGAGTTCAAAAGAGGACAAATTGTTGGTGCATGTCTCATTGGCGCATCTGTGACCAAGACAGCAAGTCTTTGTGATGTATCAAGAGCCACAGTATCCAGGGAAATGTCAGCATACCACCAAGAAGGACGAACCACATCCAACAGGAGTAACTGTGGACGCAAGAGGAAGTTGTCTGAAAGGGATGTCCAGGTGCTAACTCGCATTGTATTCAAAAAACGTAAAATCACAGCTGCCCAACTCACTGCAGAATTAAATGTGCACCTCAACTCTGCTGTTTCCACCAAAACTGTTTGTCAGGAGCTCCACAGGGTCGATGTATATGGCCGGGCTGCTATAGCCAAACCTTTGGTCACTCGTGCCATTGCCAAACGTCGGTTTCAATATTGCCAGAAGTGAAAATCTTGGGCTGTCGACAATGTGAAACATGTATTGTTGTCTGATGAGTCCACATGCACTGTCTTTCCCACATCTGGAAGAGTTACGGTGTGGAGAAGCCCCAAAGTAGCGTACGACCCAGACTGTTGCATGCCCAGAGTGAAGCATGGGATTGGATCAGTTATGGTTTGGGCTGCAATATCATGGCATTCCCTAGGCCCAATAATTGTGCTAGATGAGCGCGTCACCGCCAAGGACTACCGAACAATTCTGGAGGACCATGTGCAGCCATTGGTTCAAACGTTGTATCCTGAAGGCAGTGCCATGTATCAGGAGGATAATGCACCAATACAAACTAGTTTTCCTCCACCAGCATCACAGAGTGACCTGCAAGAAGAACGGCTCAAAATCCCTCTGGCCACTGTGCAGGACTTGTATCTGTCATTCCCAAGACAAATTGATGATGTATTGGCCATAAAATGGAGGCCCTACACCGTACTAATGAATTATTGAGGTCTAAAATCCAGGCGTTTTTTTATTCCCCCAGATTTTCTCCCTAATTTTAGTTGTGTCCAATTCCTCCCTGTCACTAGTGGGCTCCCACATTAAGGCTACTACTGCCACTCAATCAGGAGGGTCGAAGACTATCAAGTGTTTCCCTCGAACCACGTGGTGCCAGCCGACCGCATCTTTTCTAACTGCTTGCTGACACACCGTTGGGGGCGGCGTAACACACTCGAAGCACAGCGCTATCCGCTCCATCCACTTTCATGAGCTCACAGATGCCCCTGATTGGCTGTAGAGCCGTGATTAATGTGGGAGCACCAAGTACCTCTCATCCCTCCCCTCTGAGAGAGCTCAGCCAATCAGCTATCTCTAGGCCTCCGGCTGAGAGAGGTTACAGCATCACCCAGGAATCAAGCTAGCAATCTACGGATGAAAGGGCCAGCACTTTACCACTGCGCCACGGAGAGGCCCCAGGCGTTTCACTTTCATTGTCCAACCCCTATACATACATACATACATACATACATACATACATAGCCAATTGAGCATGGGTTCCTTGTTGCGTCTGGTTCCTCTAAAGGTTTCTTCACCGTCGCCTTGGGCCTGCTCATCAGACACAATCTGACAGTTATGATTTACACATATTTCCTCCAACTTCCTCATTTCCATATTTGCTTGATTCTGTAAAGTTAACCATTGTTAAAAGCGCTATACAGTACACTGTAAATAAACCCGAATTGAACTGCATTGAATATGCAAGGATCAAACACCAACAAACTAACTCTAAACTCTAAACAATAATAGGAATTGACAGTTTTTGAAATTCAATTTTGCAAAGACATGTGGAGAAACAGTGGATTGAGTTACATTATCACTGGAATCAGGAGAACATAATAAGGGAAACAAGGCATCCAGGAACAAGTGAATACAATCAATGAAACATGAAATCAACTTTGCTTGCTTAAATAAAGAAAAAAAAGTTACAACAGAATGATTGAAAGAGAAGCGCATGGAGAAGGAAAAAAATGACTCATGTTCCAAAACATACCACGTCATCTTTCAAACATGAGGAGGTAATGTTATATGGCACGGGCATGGACAGTATGGCTCCCAATGGGACTGGCTCACTGGTGCTTAATGATGATGTGGTAACGTTTGGAACATGAGCCATTCATTTCCTCCTAACAAAAGTAGCAGGATGAACTCTGAAGTGAATAAAGCTATAATTTCTTTCTTAAATTTAGTTAACCGATTAGTTTAGAATTCACATATGGGTATGCATATGGATAATGACTCAAATTATACTTGTACATGATGGAAGAGCTTCTTAAGGCAAAACAAACAAATGTTCCTAAAGGTCACCTGACCTCAGCCCAAGTAAGCAAGCAATGTCATTCATCAGCAGTCCTTTACTCCTAATAAGAATTCCTGAAAAGCAAACTGAAGGCAGAAAGATCCCCAAACCTGAAGTCAGGTGTAGTAAAGGTCTGGCAAAGCAGCTCAAGGGAGGAACACAGTAAAGTCCAGACAGTCATTGACTACAAAGGATTTGCATGCAAGTATTAAAAGTAATCCTAATATTTATGATTATGTTAGTTTGTCTACTCATTCTTGAGACGGTGAAATGGTTATAATACTCGAATGGCTAATGGATTTTTTTTGCACTGTCTGTCTGCACTTCAATCACTTGTTTCATTTTAAATCCACTGGTTGTAAATATCAAACAAAAATAATAATGTGTCCCTGTCTAAGTACTTCAAATAAATGTTGCCACAGAAGGAGGGGGGTAAAACAAACTTTTAGGATGATAATGCCTTTGTGGCCAACATCATTGTCTGAGCTCATTAAAGCTCTTGTGAGACGTTAAACAAACATATATTAATGTGGTGCGTGGGTGTCCACATACTTTTGGCCACTACTTTTTTTTTTTTTAAATGTGTACAGATAAAATGTCATCCACAAAATTTTTTTTTAAAAAGACTGGGCTACATACCTACATACATGTGGTTGCTGCTGATTGGTGTAGATCAGACACTTAGTGATGATTTAATCTGCAAAAGTATTTCTGGTAAGAACGAATGGGCCAGCAGTGAATCACCAAATCTGCTTTAACAGACTATGCGTTCCATAGTTGTCTTAATCTTGCTAATCCTTTACAGAATACTGTTATTTATAACTGACAAGTATAATCACCTGAAAAGGCCATTGTGCGCTAACAAAATGCAATTTAAAAGGTTTTAAACAAACACTGAACATAAATGTACTACTAACATTATTAATAATAATAAAAAAAAGGATTCACATTTTTTTCTCTTCTTTTTATATTTATTCCTCATTCTTAATCGTGGAACCGTGCTGGATTCAGAGTTCCAGGAACACTGGGAATGAGACAAGGGGTGGGACGACACTCCACTCCAAGGCACCACAAATTTTTCAACACATAATAAGCATATGAAAATAACCATGTATTTTTATGTTTATAACAGCACTACTTTTTTTTTTTTACACGCATTTTCCACATTCTGATGGACATACAGTAAATTAAGGAAACATGTTAAATGAGTATTTAAATAAAGCCGTGTGTCAGTGCAAGGGTTGTAACGTTTACTGTTAACATTATAACACTGACATATTTTATGGGATGATATATAAATGCCTGCTTGCTTTCAGGTTGTTACTCTGTACACTGTTTGAAAGGATAAATCTAAACCCCTTTAAGGTCTCTTCACTTGTCCCTCAGTGGTAAAGGTTGTAGGCTATAAATCTAAAGGTTTTTATATTTATTATATATATATATATATATATATATATATATGTTAGTTGTTTAGTTATTTGTTTTTGTAAATATAATAATATAACAATATAAGCATAAATATATAAAAATGTAAATATATATATTACTGTATATATATATAATACAGTAATTATATAATATATATGTTATATAATTATAATTATAATTAATAATAAATAAATAATAAATAATAAATAAAGATTATATAAATATAGATAAATAGATATAGATATATAGATATAGATATAGTAATTATATATAATTTAAAAACATTTTATTATATTTATATTTGTATTGTTATATTATTATATTTACAAAAAAGTCCAAATATTTTAGGACTGGCACATTATAATTATTTATTAATTAATTAATTCTCTCTCTCTCTCTCTCTCTCTCTCTCTACTTCTCTCAACTTCTCTCTGCCACTGCTGGGTTCTCTCTCTATTGATATATATAAACGGTGTATATCGGCATAAACGTTTTAACCCTGTAACATCAGCGGCTTTAGACTCTCACTTTCATAACTGCATACCTTACAAATGATCACTTTACAATTTTACAGTCGTCAGAAAATAATCCATAAAATCCCTGAAAACGCTTTTTGACAAATAGTTACATAAAAGGCTATGACAAAAGTGTTAAATAAACAAGCTTAAATAAAATACAAACAAAGCCACATATACTATCTTTGATATTTGCAAAATGCACTTTCCATTTATTTAAACTGTGGGAAAGTCATTCGGGTGAAACCGGGAAACAAAAAAAAATACGATAACAGTGTGTCTTTTTCAATCTTGCATCATCTAATGAAGAAACCATTCCCCCCCCCTAGATACATATGACACTCCTGATAATCCTGTTCAGAGGGCAGCAGAGGAAAACAGACAGTAAAATGACGCTAAAAGAGAGGAAAAACATCTGGACAGACAGACGATTACGTAGCAGAGACATTAGTCTTATCTGCATGCTTGCACACTCATCACACACCATGAATTATATTTTAATGTTATCCATCGGGACTTGTTTCTGTGCCAGAATTATGGTCAAGTGCACAAAGACAATCGGACCATGACAAAATGCAACAAGGGGAAAGATGGTGGAAGAGGGTGATAATTATAAAAGTGATAGGGAGACAGACAGATAAACATTCTGGGAAATGCTGGACCTCACATAGGTTCCCCTGAGGGGTTAAAGACTACTGGAGTTGACTCATGCGTGGTGATTTCATGGCAGTGGGAGAATAACAGTAGCAGTAAATGAATCTTGCATACTTGGTTACAATGCATTTACAGAAAGGTGTATGGTTAAAAATAGTGGTTCTACACAGTTAAAATGGAGTGGTCTCATATGGCATTGTTGTTTTGGGGGTTTTTTTTGGGGGGAGGGGGGTGATTTAAACGTTAAGGAATACCTTTAGACAATTTAATACCCAACATAGATATCGGGAGCCTAGTGCTCCTTTTCTGTCTTGGCTATGGATGGGAGTTATTAAATTTGAAACATTCTTTTCAGAAATGCATCTTGAAAACTCATTAAGTGTCGGGAACGTCATAGGGTACATGGAAAAATATAAAAGTGTCTCACATTCATTTAATTTCCTGGCAGACAGGTTTTGGAAGTAATATACAACATAATGACAATCATGCAAAAAAAATCATTAAAAAAACATCCTGAACTAAGGTGTTGGAACAAAGTGTGATTGAGCAGATCCCGTTCCCAGCTGGTCAACAAACTCACCCCACTCACATTGCACAGAATGCAAGAACTAAAATCACATTTAGCTACCAGGAGAAGACACGAATGTGGCTGATCCATTGCTGTGTGCTGAAACATTTTAGATGACGGACATGGATACTCCACCTTCCGAGGACACGTCCTCATTTCTGCCAATGGCTTAACTAATTCAATATGTTCTCCACTGTCTGTTTGTTATTAAAGTGCTCCATGCTAATAATCAAGTGTCTCCAGAGTCATTAAGGAACTTATAACACAGAGCATGTTTCAGTAGGCACTCTTTTGGCACCCTGTCTAACAAATACATCTTACATATGTCCCTCAGCATGACCACCTTTAATTATAAGATGGTTTGCTGAACAGCTTGAAGAATGACCTAAGGCGTGGCTATGTACAAGTGCTTTACAGTTTGGACTCACATTAACCCCTGGACATGGCTGCTGGAAAAAAAATCACAATGAACAGAGTGAACTGAAGTGAGTTTTCGGTGAGTCACAACAAGTAACATCTGTGATAATTTAGTAATCAGATATAGTAGCTTTTGGATGTTTTAACCACTAAACTCCCAGGACTCACTGATGGGATCTTTTACATTAGTTTAACTGAAGTTACTAATAGTTAATAGAAGAAACTGCATAAAATGATAAAACTAAATAACTATAATTACCTGGGACTCAATTTATCACTCATCGTCTATACCACTTTACCCTGTATTCAGGGTCGTGCCGGGCCTGAAGCCTATCCCAGGAGATTTAGGGCACGAGGCGGGGTACACCCCGGACAGGGTGCCAATCCATCGCAGGGCACACACACATACACATACACTCATTCACACATTACAGGCAATTAGCTTAATCTGCATGTCGTTGGACTGTGGGAGGAAACCAGAGTACCCAGAGGAAAACCACTAAGCACGGGGAGAACATGCAAACTCCATGACTGGGAATTGAACCCGGACCCCGGAGGGGCATGGCGACAGTGTTAACCACTACACCACCGTGCCGCCGGACTCAATTTATTTCGCTTCCAAATACAGTAAGAGGGGTGTTCAAGTCAAACAGGGACTGAAATCCCTCACAAATGAACATGCAAAACTTTTTGACATTTACAGAATATTTCAAGCACAGTACGATCACGAGTCTCATGTTTGCAGTAGATTTTAATGGCGCGGATATTTGAAAGAAGGCTGTACATCAGTGGAGTGACTGATCCTTGAAACTCCACGGGTAACCTGTCATCAACTTAAGGAAGAGACATATCTGTCTGTGGGAACTGTACACACAGTCATTCACTAACACCAATTACACATTAAAGAAACTGAGCTGTGAGTTATTGCCACATCCCCTGTACATTCCTGACCTCGCTCCCAGCCATTTCCACATGTTTTGGCCGTTAAAAGTGACCCTGAGAGGCCAGTCTTTCAGACGTGAAGCGGGCAGTCAGATCATGGCTACAGCATACTAAGAAAACTTTCTACCTTGATGTTATCCAAGCACTAGTGAAATGCTGGGATAATTGCATTAGTGTAGGAGGGGATTATATAGAGAAATAAAAGTGGTTTTTACTCTGATAATTGTGTTTTGTTATTCTGCACAATCAAAAGTCCTTGTTTGACTGTGTTATATTAAAAACAAATCTTTATTCAATTAATATTTATTAAATGCGTATGATCCATGCTAATATAGCAATACATAAGTAAATAGCAGATATAAATTTGTTGGGTCAGAGTCCAAAATATGACAGTAACATAATAAACCGCTCACTCACTCAACGTCTGTACCGCTTTATCCTGTATACAGGATCAGGGGCGACCTGGAGTTTACACAGGAGACTTAGGGCACAAGGCAGGGTACACTCTGGACAGAGTGCCCATCCATTGCAGGGCACACACACATACACGCAATCACATGCACTCACTACGGGGCAATTTGGGAACACCAATTAGCCTAATCCGCATGTCTTTGGACGGTGGGAGAAAACCAGAGAAAATCCACCAAGCACGGGGAGAACATGCAAACTCCATGCACCCAGACCATAAGCAGGAATCGAACCCGGACCCTGGCAAGGTGACAGTGCTAACCACTAACCCAATGTGCCACCATAATAAACCAATGAATCTGTGTAAAAATACAGATTTTATCCAGATAAAATAGGGCTGTTTTTCTGACTAAAACAACCCTAAAAAATTTTTCCCTGAGCCCAGAATGTGTGATATTACTCAGATCATAAATCTTTAACATTTCCCAACTGAGGTTATAGCTGCATCATGGAGGCAAAGTGGTACGGTATCACAGGGTCATTAAGAAGGTGAAATTGCTTTCTCCAATTTTTCAGTATGACATATACTGTTCAGAACAGGAAATGTTTAGAAAAGTTGTCATATTGATCTAAATCCTGAGACAGCAAGGATGAAGTGGATCAGCTGGTAAAACAGCACATGAACATGAAGCCCATTATACTGAAATGGGTAAACAAACAAACAACATAGCAGGAAAGAAATAAAGAAAAAAGAATGTAAGGCTTTGAAAGGTTATTTTTGATACTGCACTCAAGTGTCCTGGCTTTTCAGCATGGAGAGCATCTGTTTCTATCTAACGTTCTGCTGATGGAAAATCCCCTGGCAATGAAGAAGAATCCCTATCATACACATGCACACGCTCACACACAACTGAGAGAACACACGAAGTTACAACATGCAGGAACCACAAACGTGATCATAAATCTTCCTAAGCGAAACCTTAACCGCAATGTTCTCAGGTAAAGAAACAAGCGTGAGTGCTTTAGCATTAGCATCGATGCCTACAGATAGCTCTTGTAAATGAAATGACCGCTTCAGAAATGGACAAATCAGCAAAGACTAATGATTTAAGTGTTAGAGTCATAAAAATAAAAAAAAAACCTGGCTTTCTGGCCAGAAGTCTTGAGGGAATTGATTAATACCCACCTGGATGATGGAGACTAGCTTCAATCTACCACCCTTGATACTCTGGAATATTAATGGGTTCTACTTCAACAAATAATGTTGTATTTACAATGCAATAAAGTAAAACCAGTATTAAAGGAAATTATGATCAAGTATGTTTAACTGAATACAAGTGTGACTGCAATACTGTCTGGTTTTAATTTCACTGTCTGTTTGCTACTCAACACTCTGCATTAATGTGTGACTCTTTTCCTGGCTCACTGTTAATAAAATGTTCTCATACCCTTAAGTTAAACTGGAATTCCTTGAAGAAAGAGAGAGAGAGAGAGAGAGAGAGAGAGAGAGAGAGAGAGAGAGAGAGAAACTTACTAAGGTAATAGGTAAACGTTGTTGAGAGATGAGCTCGTTTTCCAAACACTAAAGAACTCCAGAGGGCTACCTGACCACTCCAGAAGTCTGTGGAAAACTTTTAACATGGAATGACAGCCATATTTATAGTCAATGTCTAATGCACTGGAAAAAGAGGGAGGGCTACTGCTGAAAAAGAGAGACAAATGGATTTGATACTTGTGACAACCCAGAAAAATTATGAAGGATTGAAAGACTGTTGTTAGCATGTTAGCATCAACTGCCACTCTGGTTGTTTGCAAAAGATAAACTGACACTGAATGGCATTAAATAAATCAGTAAATATGTTTCAGTTAAATACAGTAGATAAAGTCTAAACTAAAAGTTGTAAACATCTTGGCATATGAATTTCTTTTTTTTTTTTTTTTCACTCAATTTTCTGCAGTGAGGCCAGTAAGTGCCAGTATTTTTCTTTAGACTGAGGTTCTTTTTTCCACTAAAGGGAAAAGAGTCATTTGTACAGGAAAGTTTGGCCAAGCTTCAATACCTTGAATAATATGGCATTGTGTCAAAATCTAGGAAGTTTACTAGCTAAAGCCTTTAGGTTTCACATATGTAGCTTAGCCTAATACTTATATGTAATGGTGTCCACATTTCTTGTCTTTCTGTCAGTTTGCAATATTCTACTTGTTGTTCTACATCCTATAGCTTTGCTGGTTTTAGATAATATGTCTTGTGTAACCTGGTTGAATACTTTCTTAATAAGTAAGACTATGGTCTTTTATAATGTGCTGGGATCTAATAGTATTTTAGTAGAAATTATTGTTTGCTAAATTGAAATAAAGATAAGGTTCCAGAAATACTTAAGGAATAATCAAAACCTTTCACTTTGTATTTTTCTACTTTCTTTGCCACTGGTAATACATGTAGGACCTTTTTTCTTTCACAAGAAAAAATTTACAAGATTTACACTGGCCAAAACAACAGAAGTCGCTGTTCCAGAAGGGTAAAATTATTGGCCCGCATCAAGAAAAGGAAACACTAAAATTACTGGAATTGTGTTAGGAAGTGTCCAATGCATTATTAAAACCTGGAAGGACAATTCTGAACTGTCAACTTTGCCAAAGAAAAGTAGTCAGAAAAAAATTAATGAATGACTGTGATCCAAGAAAACTTAGATTTACATTTAGCCATTTGGCAGACGCTCGTATCCAGAGCCACTTACACAATTGCTTTGAAGTTTCCATCATTAAATATATCCTTAAATACTTGATTGATGTTGCATTGTGAATAAAATAGGCTTTAGAATTTTTAAATGCTCTGTGAAAAGAGAAATAAGAGTTATGTTGAACAGTAAAAGTACGAGTCTTTACACACACACACTGTGAACTCACAGGATTGGGACTAAATTGATCTGTGGCCATGTGAAAACCACTTGTTAATAAGACTTCTCAGGAAAAAACAAACACTTCAATTTGCTAGGGAGCATAAAAATTGGACTTTGGAGCAATGGAAAAAGGTCATGTGCTCTAATGAGTCCAGATTGAGCCTATTCCAGATTGCATCATTCCAGGTGCACCAGTGGAAGACGGGAAACCCATGAAGCGATGGATCCATCCTGCATAGTGTCCACGGTACAAGCCTCGGATGGCAGTGTTATGATCTGGGGTTGCTTTAGGTCTAGGTCAGGTCTAGACTAGCAACGTTATGTGACAATAAAATGAAGTCAGCTGACTACCTGAATGTACTGAATCATAACTATGGAGGTTTTTTTTTTCCGTGCGTAAGGGGTATATTCTAGCACTTACATTTTGATGGAGTGGTTCCAGGAGCATGAGGAAGTATTTTCATACATGAACTGGTGACCAATCAAAGCTAAAGGCTGTCAAATTAAATTTTAGAATGTGCGTCTTTTTTTTAAGCAATCTTGCAATTGCAAGGAATAAACAAAGAGTGGTGAGGTTAGGGGAAACCTAAGAAGTAAAAACACTAATTCAAAAATAAATCATGACAACTGGATTGAATTATCTCACAAGTTGTGAAATAAATCAGAATGCAGAATATTTTTCCTAGGGGACATCGATTCAATGAGAGTAAGTAAGACATTTTCGGTTTTTGTCATTTAATACTAATTAAATTCGAGTGCATGTATGCACCTCAGGGTTACACACATTGTTTGAATTTGAACTTACAAAAATGAACAAAAACAAAAAATAGGCATAAAAATGTGCTGTACCCAGAAATTCTAGTGTGTCAAAGAGAATGACTAATTAGGAGCAGTAACAACTGGATGTGATTTTAAATTGGAGACAACCCATCTATCCACATCTATGTAACATTTATCAACAGCATGTTAATAATAGTAATTTAAAAAACTCTAACCCTAAACTTCTAGTGCACTGATTGTGGTCAATTTTATTCAAAAGTGCTACACAATATGTTACACATAATCTGTTGATTTCACACATTCAACACTATCATCTAGAGCACTTTTCTGCTTTATCATCACCACGACTTATTTTATCATGATCTTATGGTCGTTTTATTCCAAAAATTTAATTTGTGTTATAAACAAATGTATTCGTGGTCTGTTTGCACATTTGTGTATTTGTCTCTGGCGTCTGCAAAAGCCACCTCGACTCGTTCTTATGTCCAGGACAGATGTTTGCTTTGGGTTGCCAGAGAGAACAGGAAACAACTCATGTCATTATGTAGATAATAAGAAAGACAAAGTGATGGATCCAATGTGTTGAAATAAGCCAAATCATTACGGCTACTTCTTCAGGAATGTTACAATTAATAATCTGGTATCTCTGATTTATTAGGTTAGTGCATAAGATCCCAACCCTAGTCCTGGAGTGCCTCATGTCCTGCATATTTGAAAGTTTTTTCCTGCTCAAACACACCCATTTTCAACCAGGAAGGTTTGTTAACTAGCTTGTAAGTTGAATCAGGTGTGTTGGATACAGACGGCTAAAATATGCACAGCAACGGGTTACTCCAGGTCACAGGTTGGGAAACTTGTGACTGTGTTTTCTTCAGATTTTTTATTTATTTATTTTATCTATTTGCTTGATACTGTATATCCGTCCCTTCATGGTTCTGCCCTACATTTGAATAAAACAAACATGCGTGAATAATATGATAGAACCTTGCCACAAAACGTCATCATTCCCTCCACATTGAAGATCCATCTGTGTGTTAGAGGATACTTCTGTGTTTTGAGGATCTAAAGGATGTGTGCTTGACTGGGCCAAATTAAAAACAAGAATAATAAATGATTATTTCCATTGTACAGTCATACTCCAATTAGTCATAACATCAAAACCACTTGCCCAATGTGAATGTTCCTCTTGTGACCAAAAAAAAAACAGTTAGCCTTGAGCTACATGATTCCACAAGACCTCTGAATGTGTGCTGTGGTGTCTGGCAGCATGATGAAAGTTGTTGCAAGGTGGGGCCTCAGAGGATCAGATTTGATTGTCCAGCACATCCTGTATTCAGGGTAATGGAGCTTGGAGCCTATCCCAGGAGACTTAGGGCACAAGGTGGGGTACACCCTGGACAGGGTGCCAATCCATCACAGGGTACACACACTATGGCCAATTTGGGAATGCCAATTAACCTAACCTACATGTCTTTGGACTGTGTGAGGAAACCAGAGTACATAGAGAAAACCTCTCACCTTATACCTAAACATAGTTAAAAGTAATGCAACATTTCCACTCTCTTCCTCTCTACACCGCTTATTATGTACAGGATCACAGGAGACTTGGAGCCTATTCCAGGCAACTTGAGGGCACTAGGCAGGGTAAACCCTGGACAGGATGACCTTCCACTGAAAGGTACACAAGCTCACACACAATTTGGAAACACCAATCGTGCTAATCTGCAGGGTTTTGGACCCGAGGACACAGAGGAAAGCCAACCGGCATGGGGAGAACATGCAAACACCACAAACTCACAGAGGTGGGAATCG
Source organism: Clarias magur (assembly GCA_013621035.1). NCBI lineage: Eukaryota > Metazoa > Chordata > Actinopteri > Siluriformes > Clariidae > Clarias > Clarias magur. The sequence continues at coordinate 102,590 of QNUK01000773.1, forward strand.
AACCCCTGACCCTGGAGGTGCGAGACCGCATTGCTAACCACTACGCCAAAACATTCATTTTCTTCTAAATAATGTTGGAGGAAAAATGCGATTTTAGATTTTCAACCTACATTTTAAATTAAATCAGACAGATTTTGGATAGCCATTTCAAAGACATAAAATGAACTTTCACTCAAACATTACTCATCAAACTCTACATGCCCTGCAACTGAGACTTCTCATAGAGCAGGTTCTTTTCACCACAAGACGTAGGATGTGTCTTTACCCATTACATTTTTAAGCTATAACCACCACCTTAACCTGAGTGATGTCTCTAAAGTATTCCTTATGATGGATTCAAACGGAAAATGAAATGCTCTTTCTTTGGCAGAATGCTAGAATTGTGTGTGCGACAGACATCTTGGGAACCGTGCTATCCTATTTCAGCATCTTCCCAGTGTATATGCCATTTTCTTTTCCTTCTCATTTCCCTCTGTCTGCACTCGGTGATTGAGACTATCCTAACTGGATCATGCTGGATTCAGAACGACTGCCAAATCCGCCTCATCTCTCCCTCATGATTAAATCTGAAGGGATTATATCGCAAGCTCACTTCAGCTTTAACTGCACGGACGAAAACATGAGAGATTGATCCAAGTGAGTGAGACAATGAGACTCTGTGGTTGCTGGTCCTCGGTTGTGGAACCGCCTAAACCCACTGCCATGTGACCAGTCAATATCCCCCAACACCACACCACACCACACCACACCATCCAAAAAACAACATAATTTATAATAATTCAAATGCAAGTGCAGTCGTTTATTCATATTTTCCATTTATACTACAATCTCCTTAGACAGGTTGACTTTCAGGTAATATTGTAGCATTGTTGTCTTATTTATCTACAGAAAACGAAAGACAATTGTCCTAACACAGTTGCTTCTCACTTTTAGGCACAATGAGAGAATGGGCAAGATAGCTGATAACGTGTATACTATAAAAATATGTCTGGTATTGTAGTCCTTTCTTGAGCAGAATCATGTGCTGAGGCTTTAGTCAGTGTCTTTAAAATTTATTTCTATTCCAGAAACCAATAAATCAACCGACTATTTTATTCCGGATTATGCAGAGGCTGGCTGTGGTAATACTGTGGTTTATTTTTGTGCTACAGAATCATACGTTTCTTTAGCAGATAAATTTTGCAGCTGGTTGAGTAAACGGGTAAAAAAAAAAAAAAAAATCTAAATATGCTCCATATTCAGAACAGATATTTTTCCACCAATTTTCCGTTCCAGGAATAAAAGAGCTTTGGAGTCAATACAGAAGCAGGCGGAAAGTAATGCATCCTGGTATTCTCTTTACTTTTTACTTTATTGTACGTTTTAAAAGGTAGTTCCTCCTAATGCTGAGTTGAGAGATTCTTTTTTATGGAAATTGCAGCTTATAACAGCAGGAATCGACTAAGGCTACTGTGCACACTTCTAGAAAATCCCTGTAGACTGGCAGTTTCCGAAATATTCAAACCAGACTTTCAAAAGCCACAGCCCAACCAAATCATTTTAAATTCATTTTTATTATTACATTTATATGAACATTACCTGATGTATAGCATGGTTTTATACATTGTGCTGATGCCACATGGTGGATTGGGAAACTGCATGAATGTGCAGGTATTCCTAATAAAGTGGCCGAGACAGCGAAATGTGTTATACTCTGTAGAGACTAATTCTAAAATATATGTTTAATGCAAAAAAAAAACAAAAACAAGAAAGAAATAGTTTAGATAGAGCGAAGGTTTATAGGTATGGTAAGTGGGTCTCTAGTCTTTTATAAATCCATATACGGATCTGTTTTAGCGCATAACTGGGACGTTAAGCATTTTTCAGCTTTCATCATGGTAATGACCTAATGTACAAATATTACAAAAGTAAACATGGAATGAATTCAGAAGGCGATCAACATTAAAAAAAAAAAAAGACCAGATCAAAACCCAGATCTAAATGCAGTAAAAAAAAAATATATATATATATATATATATATATATATATATAAATCTGGAATGAATGATTTTAAAGAGGAGGACTCATGCGTCTAGTCAGGGTGTTTAATGCATTTCTAACTTGAATAACAACACCAGGATTTTAGCCAGCGTAATTATAGAGATTGGTAAAGAATGAGGCATGCTACAGAAAACAAAAGCTTGGAAGAATTACTGAATAAAAATAACTTTTAACTATTGAGGCATGAGGCCTGTCAGTGGTTTAAACAGGATAAAGGCTACTGTTAGAGGTTTTTCCCCCCTTCTCAGAGTTAAAGAGCCATTTTCACCATTCTGCTTGTATCCAAATTCAAATTCAAATTTTATTTGTCACATACACAGTCATACACAGTACGATATGCAGTGAAATGCTTATACGACCGCTCCGTGACCTTAAATAATTTTTACAAAAGGAACCTATAAAACAGATTCCAACAAAGTTACAAAATATATATATATACATAAAATCTGAAGTATGAAAAAATGTGCTCTTGTCAGAAGTGGGATGTGATGTAATATATTGCGACTATAGTCTGTGAAAACTTGAGGTAGTTTTTTAATGAGATGAGGGGGGTGTGAAAAGAAGTCCTTGAAGTGTGCAAAATGTGCATATGTGCATATATGTGCAATGTGCATTGACATAATTGTCCGTTCTGTTGTGTGCAAGAAAATGCAAAGGTGTTTAGTCCAGTGTGTTGGTTTGATTGAGAGACCGTATCGCCTGCGGGAAGAAGCTCCTTCTCAGTCTCTCTGTATTGGCCTTGAGGGAGCGGAAGCGCTTCCCAGACCGCAGCAGAGAGAACAGTCCATTGCTGGGGTGGCTGAGGTCCTTCATGATCTTCCTGGCCTTGGTCCAGCACCGCTTGCTGTAGACAGAGTGCAGGTCAGGGAGCTCAGTTCGGATGATGCGCTCAGCTGATCGCACCACCCTCTGTAAGGCTCGTCTGTCCTGCATGGTGCTGTTCCCGAACCAGGATGCGATGTTTCCCGTCAGGATGCTCTCTATGGTGCAGGAGTAAAAGTTCCTGAGCACCTTGGAGGGCAGTCTGAAGTCTCTCAGGCGTCTGAGGTGGTAGAGACGCTGTCGGGCCTTTTTCACCACGGTGTTGATGTGACAGGACCATGATAGGTCCTGCGTGATGTGAACACCGAGGTACTTGAAGCAGTCCACTCTCTCCACTGGGCTCTCGTTGATGACGGGGGTCTGGTAGTTCCTCTCCTGCTTAGTGCTGAAGTCCACTATCAGCTCCTTTGTTTTACTGACATTTAGAAGAAGGTTGTTCCTCTGGCACCAGTTCTCCAGATTTCCAATCTCCTTCAAGTAGGCCGTCTCGTCGTTGTCAGAGATCAGGCCCACCACGACGGTGTCGTCAGCAAACTTGATGATGGTGGTGGAGCTGGTAGTGGCCGCACAGTCATGTGTGTACAGAGAGTACAGCAGGGGGCTCAGAACACAGCCCTGTGGGGCTCCAGTGCTGAGAGTGAGAGAGGCTGAGACGTGTCCACCCATCCTTACAGCCTGTGGTCTCCCAGTTAGGAAATTAGAGATCCACTGACATAGAGATGAGCTGAGTCCCAGATGCTCCAGTTTGGTGGTGAGTGTGGAGGGTATTATGGTGTTAAATGCTGAGCTGTAGTCGATGAAAAGCATTTTAACATAATTCCCCCTTCTAGTGTCTAGGTGAGTGAGTGTTGTGTGGAGGAGATGAGAGATGGCATCATCTGTGGAGCGGTTCGGGCGGTATGCAAACTGTAGTGGGTCCAGAGTGTCGGGTAGTGAAGAGTTCCAGTTCCAGTTCCAGAGAATCCAGTTGCTTGATTTGTTCGGAATTGTTTCAAGCTATACAGTTGCATGTCCAAAGGAGACTGGGGTCACTGATGAAGACGTAAAAGCAAATATCCCAGTAATCCAGCTCATATTTATGTAGAACCCAGACATATAATTTTCAAATATTATACACTGATCAGCAGTAACATTAAAATCACTGATGTGTGAAGTAAATATTATTAATTTTCCATTTGCCATGACACCTGTTAGATATATGGGGTGAGATATATTAGGCAGATATTGAACAGTCAGTTCTTGAATTTGATGTATTGAACAAGAGGGAAAGGACCTGAGTGACGGCTATACACCTGGGTCAGAGTATCTCCAAAAAGCAGGTCTTATGGGATCTCTCCAGTGGTACTGTATGCAGTGATACTGTAAGTAACTAGCAAAAATGGTTCAAGCAAGGACAACTAGTGAACCGGTGACCCGGTGATGTGTTGGAGATCTCGTTGAGGTCTGCTTGGGATGCGTCGTGGTCTGCTTGGGGGACGGTTCCACTTTTCCACGAAGACGGTCCTGGCCAAAGCTGATGCTGACAGCTGTTCTCGGAGGAATCCTGACTGCAGTCACTCAATAATTCAGGGCTGGAATTTGTTACAGTCTACCTGAGCCTCCAATAACAAACTGGACTCCATATTAACTTAAACACATCTCCTGTTATACTGAACTTTCAGCCTCCTAACACACAGTATGACTGCAGATCAATCCCTGCTATCCGTTATCACCCAAATGAGGATGGATGGCTTCCCTGTTGAGTCTGGTTCCTCTCAAGGTTTCCTCCTACTGCCATCTCAGGAAGTTGTTCCTTGCCACTGTCGCTGTCGTCCTCAGCTTGCTCATCCGGGGACAATCTTATCATTTTGATTCATACACAATTCTTTTGATTGTGTAAGGCTGCTTTACGACAATACACGCTATACAAATAAAATTGAACGGAATTGAATTGAATTAACCCAACTATGACTAACGACACAGGAAGTGAAGGCTAGCCTGATAGAAAAGTGTCAGAACACACAATGCAGTGCAGCTTTTCCTGACTACCACTTGCAACAGGCACATGAGCATCAAAACTGGACCATGCGGTAATGGAGGAAGGTGACCTTTAAACCTTGGGACCTGGCATTCTTGTCGATGTTACTCCAGGACATACAATCCAATACAAATCCGTACAATACAATGACGTACAGCTCCTCTTGGCAACAGTATTCACAGACAGATTAAGGTATTGATTTGGCCTCCAAATTTCCCAGATCTCATTCTGATTGAGTATCTGTGGGATGTGCTGGACAAACAACTCCGGTGAATGGAGGCTCCTTGTCACAATTCGAAACAGGACTTAAAGTATCTGCTACTGATGGCTTGGCACCAGATACCACAGCCCACCTTCAGAGATCTTGGAAGTCCTGGCCTTTGTGGGTCAGAGGTACACAATATTAGTTAGGTCATGGTAATGCAGCTGGGGGTATTTTCTCTTTGTAAGTGATCAATGCTGAATGTATCTGACTGCTCTGATTTAAATTATGAGGTAATCTGTTTTGTATTTCCTTTATTTTTTGCATCTCTGCAAATAGCATTGCTGCCTCAGAGCTTATGGGACCCAACTGGATTTTGAGTTTGGTTTACTACCCTTGTGGTGATTTGTTTGTTCTTCTCATGTCTTGTGTGGATTACTGCACCGGGTTCTTTGGTTTCCTTCCACTTTCCAAAAACCTGCAGGTGTAGGCGGACTGGCCAAGCTAAACTGCCCAGAGGTGTGAATCATTGTTCAAAAGGGAAGAAACCACTTGCTGAAGATGAGCTAAACTTAGAGCGTGGTATACTTCATGGAACTGAAATGGATATGGAAAAAATTTACAGAGCAATGAAAATAATAAACTACAACACCTGAGATTCTTCAGCTTGACCCATTTAGTGTCAAGCCTGTTAGACTAATGTATCTTGCCACTGCACTTCTGCAGCATGTTATAACCAAAATCACAGGACAGAGGAAAGCATCCAGCCTAGCTGGAAAGGCCAAATTGCCAGTGAATGCGCACCACGGACAACAGGTCCCTTTGAAGCTCCCTGCTTGAGCCATTTTCTATCTTGTAATTAGAAAGGCTCATTTTCTCTGAAGTTCAAATTTGTACATGATGCAGTTGTTTCCTAAACAGTCAGAAGAGGTCCCGTCCCACACAAATAAGCAAGCTGTCTAAACCAATCAGTGACACTTCTGCTCCTATTGGTGAAGTAGTCTGATATGTTTCTAAGAGAGCCAAAACTGAAACCTGTGCTGCAGGCACAAAGCATGGCATGCCGCGCTACAAAACAAAAGCATGAAAGGATTAACGGACAAAAATGGGAAGAAAAGATGTGATTTCCCTCTACATGCTCTAATTGTTGATGGAAGGGTGAGTTGGCTAACTGTGCACCAACCATCTGGGAATTATTTGGTCATTTTCTTTTAACTCCAATAAAACATCTAAAAGTAGTTCTTTTTAAAACTAAAGTGAGAAAAGAGCCTTATTAGTTAAGGCAGGGCAGACAAAAATTCCTCCACCCATTCTCTCTCTCTTACTTACTGAGACAATATCTAAACTGGCACACAGAAGTAGATGGGGAAAAGTGTAAAAACCTCAAGTGCATTAGGACATCGCTGTAACATTTAACAAACGCAGAGGCTACTCCATTATACATCAAGACAAATAAATTAAGCAGACTTCTAAGGCGAGCTGTATTAATTCTATCTGCATATGCTGTAGATTTGTTTCCCCTACATCAAGTTCTTTACTTTACTTGCACGGCATCAATAGATGGGAACAGGAGGTAAACAGTTGTAAACAGCGCCCCCTTCTGATACATAATCCTTACGTCTTCTGTTACACTAATTCAGAGTGCCAATGCTAAACATCCAATTCTATATACTGATAAACTATAAAACTGAGCTATTAAATAAAATGAGCTTACTGACATAGATCATGAACATTAAGCAAGGTCTATATATATATATATGTCAATGTCCTCAGTCCAGAAAATAATCCCAAGTCAAGTATCATCAGAGTACAAGTATGGCTAAGTCACAAGATCAGCAGATGGGTCAAAATTCAGGGTGTCTGACATCATTTGCTGAAAATAGTTTATTCTCCGTTTCTCATGATAATTGGGTCTGAGGCATGAAATGATTGTCCAAATGTTGAGTTTTTTGTACACCCATCACATAACAGATCACTAAAGCAAGTCATCCTAAAATAATGTTACAGTTTAACTCATCTCTTTTAAAAAATGTAAAAGGACTACAGTACCAAGTTGATTTACTGGTTTAATGACACATAATGAAATCAAACCTGCATCATACATCAAACTTAATCAACAATCATCCTACCTAATCAAGCGTCTGAGAAATTCTAACAGACAGCCTTGGTTTTGGCAAAAAAAATATATATATTTCACACATCTCTTTTTTAATTCTACTAAGTACAGACTTAGACATTTGTTAAACAATGTGTTGTGTGTGCGCATTTTAGAGAAAGCAGTTTAATTTTTAGTGGTGATGGTTTTACTTCTTGGCAGCTTTAAAGCGCTCATTAATATTTTCCCAGTTTATAATGTTCCATATGGCTTTAACGTAGTCAGGTCTGACGTTTTTGTACTGAAGATAGTATGCATGTTCCCACACATCAATGCCAAGCAGTGGGATGAGACCTTAAAAAAAAAGACAGAAAGCAAAATTTAGAGAAAGAGGACTGAGGAAAATGGGATAAACAATTTCTCAATGTATTGTACAGTCCTGCTTTATGTGTGTGTGTGTGTGTGTGTGTGTGTGTGTGTGTGTGTGTGTGTGTGTGTGTGTGTGTGTGTGTGTGTGTGAGAGAGACTGCAAAAATGAGGAAAATGCTTATTACATCTGAGATTTTTTCCACCCGCATATTTGTCACACTTAAATGATTGAGACAAATTTTTATATTACACAAAGATAACCCAAGCAGATACAAAATGCAGTTTTTAAATGATGATTTCATTTATTAAGGAAAATAAGCTGCACAAACCTGCCTTGCCGTATGTGAAGAAGTAATTGCCCCCCAAAACCCAGCCACTAATCAAGCATTTGCTATAACTGCCAATGATTCTTTCAAATCACTGTGGTGGAATTTTGGCCCGCTCTTCTTTGTAGAATTGTTTTAATTTAGCCACGCTGGAGCATTTTCGAGCATGAACGCCTGTTTAATGATCTCAATCCATTTTTTTTTTTTTTTTATGAGGGGGGGGAGGGTTCCGTCACTTATGGCAAGTCATCCAGGTCATAAAGGTGCAAAGCAACCCCAGACCATTACACTACCACCACCACTTCTGACCATTCGAATCATGTTCTTTTCCTAAAACGCTATGCTAGTATTACTCCAGATGTAACGGGACGCACACCTTGCAAAAAGTACAACTTTTGTCTAATCAGTCCACAGACTATTTAATAAAAAAAATTATTAAACAGTATATTTAATTTAGAATTTCTTTTTTTTTTTTTTTTTTAAGATAATCAAGGTGTTTTTTTGCAAATATGAGATGAGCCTTTGTGAAAGCCTTTGTGTGCCTTTTGGCCAGGAGTGGCTTTCACCTTGGAACTCTTCCACGGATGCCAGAGTCCCTTTCTTATTGTTGAATCATGAACACTGCCCTTAACTAAGGCCTGAGGTTCTTCTGATGTTGTTCTGTTATTTTATGAGCTCTTGGACGAGTTGTCATTGCGCTCTCGGAGTAAGTTTGGTAGACAGACCACTCATGGGAAGGATTGCCACTGTTCCAAGTTTTCTCCAATTGGTCAGATAATGGCACTGACCGTGGTTCACTGGAGTCCCAAAGCCTTAGAAATGGCTTTGTAACCCTTTCCAGACTGATGTGTCATTTACTTGTGGTAGTTTCTCATCTGTTCTTGAATTTCTTTGAAGTTACTTTTCTTCACTACTTGACATTTTACATGTGTATGGCTAATCAGCCATGGATGCATTAAATACATGATCAGAAGTAATCAGCCATGGGTGTGGCAAGTGAAATTTAACTCAGCTTTCGAAAACTAATGTGGATAATAATCACATTTCATTTAAGATTTAGCCAATGGGGAATTAAGGTTTTACATCGGGCCAGGCAGGTTTGAGCAGCTTTTTCCCTTAATAAATGAAATCATTATTTAAAGACACATTTACATGAGTTATCTTTGTATAATATTAAAATGTGTTTGATGATCTCAATCATTTAAGGGTGACAAACATGCAAAAAAAAAAATTAATCAGGAATGGCAAATTATTTCAAACAATAACAGCAATTACACCAAATTAAATTCATACAGAAATACAACAAAAATGTGCATGTTGTGCTGCAATTTAAAGAAGAGTTGTAGACAAATAAATATTTTTATAATCGCCCTTTTAAATTCCATCTTGATTTTTTTTTATTATTATTATTCTTACCAGTGGTTCCTTGCAGAGGATCTTGGTTTGCACATGCAGCAATTCGTAGCCTCCCGTTCTCCTTATCGAAGCCCAGCCATCCCCACCCCGATCCTTGAACCGCTACAGTGGCAGCGGACATCTTCTCCTTCATCTTCTCGAATGAGCCAAAGTCACGCTGAATGACTTTCATCAACTCACCTAGGGGAATTATCCAATAATATGCAGTTGTTTGTGTTTTCTTTGGCTTGTACGTCTTTATAGGGGTTTATGTACCTTAAAACAGCTACAACCAGAGCTATGCTACAGCTTGAGAACAAGCATGCTGTGGGAGTACATATTGTGAATATTTAGATTAAAATGAAAAATATAGCATCACTGACCCTCTGGTTCTCCTCCACCATTTGGAGATAGGTTTGTCCAGAAGATTGTATGGTTAATGTGACCACCGCCATTAAACTTCAGAGCTGCCTGAAGTGCCACTTGTGTTGTTACATCACCTGTCGGAGAAGATTATTAACAGGGGACTTAGACGACAAGCAGCAAACCAACTTGCAACTTCCATTGCAAAACAGGTTGATCAAATATTAATTCCTCATTCATTTGCAGGTTCGCCAAATCGAGGGAAGGAAATAAAATACAGAATATTAAATATCATTATTATTTTTAAAGAAAAGCATTTCAGATAAACTCTGGTAAATTTACCTTTGGCAAGGGCCTCTTGATATTTCTCTTCAGTAACATTAAGGTTGTTGACGTATGTTGCGTGGTGTTTGCTGTGGTGAAGCTGCATGATCTCAGCTGAGATGTGAGGCTCCAGTGCACCATAGTCATAAGGCAGATCTGGAAGTGTGTGCTTCTGTCTGGAGGCCACAATGCCCAGCAAGGGCTTTAACCCTGCTGCACACCTAATGGGAATTATGGTTTAATTAATGTTAGAAAAGAAGCAAAGTGATGGAGATTAGAGATCACTCACTCAGTCACTCATTATCTATACGGATTTATCCTGTATACACGGTTGCAGGGGGCCTGGACGCTTAGGGCACACGGTGGGGTACACCCTGGATGGGGTCCCAATCCATAGCAGGACACCCCAACATATACACATTGCAGGCAATTTGGGAATGCTATTTACCCTAATCTGCAGGTCTTTAGAATGTGGGGAAAAAAAACAGAGTAACCGGAGGAAAACCACCAAGCACAGTAAGAGCAAGCAAACTTCAGGGAAACTCTTTCCCTGATTTCAAACACAAGTATTACATATGTAGAGAACATCTAACTCAATCCATTCCATTTTTTCACTTTCCAAAGTGTGTATTATTCTTGCCTTCAAAGTTTTAAATATCAGGACTCGCTAAACCGCACAATATAGGATGAGATAGATAATGTCTGGTGAACAGGATGGCCATAATGTTACAGTATCCCTCTCAATCCATCAGTTTGGAAAGTCTGCAGTCAAGTACTAATAAATAAATGAACAACACAAAAATTCATGTTACTATCTTGCATAGTTTTCAAGATATAAACTTTATGTTCACTGAGAATGTGAATAAGGTTCTACAGATCTCTTGCCTGTAGGGAACTGCATAATATCAGTGCAAAGTATTGAAGCTTCGAAAGTTCTGACATACAATATACGAACAAAAGTAACCTTTTAATTATTGAATTTAGGTGTTTCAGTCAGGTCACTTATCCCCAGTGAAGGGCAATCCTAATGCTTGAGCATACAAAAAGATCCACCAAGACAATTCTCTGCTTTGTGGCAACAGTTTGGTGAAGGCCTTTTACTATTCCAACATCACGGTTCCTCAGTGCACAAAGCAATAACTATAAAGACATGATTCAGTGTGGAAGAACTTGACTGGCCCTAACACAGAGCCCTGACCTCAACCCCTTCATGCACCTTTGGGATGAACTGGAACGAAGAATGTGAGCCAGGCCTTCTCGTCCAACATCAGTGCCTGGCCTCATAAATAAAAAGAATGAATAGGCAAGAATTCCCAAAATCTGTGGACAGTCTACTGAGAAGAGTGGAAGCTGATAAAAAGGAGGACCAACTCCATATCTACTGTATGTCTTTGTATTTGGATACAATGTCCCTGCAGGTTTGGCCAAACAACACAGCTTGTGCACACAAAGACGCAGCTTGACTTGTAGCTGCCATCATGAGTTTGCATAACCTGCCAAAACAAAGCATGTGAGTATCAGCTATTGGAGCAGAATCAGCCAATAGGACGGGCTGACATTAAGATCATATCAAGGTGGAACCCTATAAAAAAACATGCACCATGTCCTCAGAAATCTGACACTCATGCCAAGCAGGATTATCATTATAAACCTTACACTAAAACATTATTTTCAAGTTCTGTACCCATTTTTATTAAATGTATAGTTTATATTGTAATTAATTAATATACATACGTGATAATGGGTTGATGCAATACAAAGGTCATTTAACTTTGCAAAACGAATCACGTGGTACAAGCCTGTCACAGCCATAGACGGCTAATCTAGACCCACATGAACAACTGAACACTTCGACAACAGATCGAAATACAAACGTCAGAGACTAATTATACAGTACGAAAGGAACCACAGCTATGAGTCAAACTACTGCATGGCTAGCTAACAAGTTGCAAACGCCTGCTAGCTAGGCTAAGTTAACTTAGCACTAAGCTTAATTCAGCACAACACCGAGTTATTAAAGGGCTTCTGCAACTCTGAGTGTCTGTTATGAACGTTACCTTTGAACATTTCCAATTCTGCACAGCATGCTCTTACTTCTTCTAGGTCACGTTATTGGTGTTGGCTATGACTGAAGCTCCGAAGCTTGTGTCGGGCAGAAGGGGCGGGGCCATCTAGAGCGTCGTTATACAGGCCTGTGTCGGTTCCCTGTGCGTGACGTAACCAATGACATCACCAGTGACGTGCCAATCAGCATACCACACAGCTATTTTTTATGGAGTCACCAAGAAAGAGAAGGATTATTTAGCAACATTTTGAAGTCATTTTCTCCCAATCAGGCAAGTACTGTAATAAAGTTCAAGAGGCTTTTTCAGATTCAGAGATGGTAGTTATGTGAACAAACATTATAGAGATAGGTCAAAGTGAAAGTAAAGTGATTTCTACATGCACAATGTGACTGGGACTTAACTGCATAAGGGACTTAATTCCAGTTTGAAGCAATGGAAAAAAATGTCATGTGGACTCATGAGTTCAGATTGACCCTCAAATTAGAGCGATGATGGGTACATCAGGGTAAGAACGGAAGCACATGAAGCGAATTTCAAATTTTGCAAGTGTGGTTTGGGAAGCATGAGGAATCAATTTCATTCTTCATCGCACTGTGCACCATAATCAATCACTGTGCACCATAAATTTCAATAATGAAATTTTGATTTGTGTGACGTATTTTTACATTCAGATTTGTGACTGCGCAACAGTTCACAAAGCAAGGTCCATAAAGACAAGGAAAATTTGATTAGCCTACACAGAATCCAATAGGATACCTTTGATGAAATAGAGCGGAGACTGTCAGCCAGGGCTTCTCTTCCAACATCAGTGTCTGACCTCACAAATGCGCTTCTGGAAAAATGGTCAAAAATTCCCATAAACACACTTCTAAACCTTGTGGAAATCCTTCCCAGAAGAGTTGAAGCTGCAAAGGGTGGGCCAACATCATATTAAACCCTATGGATTGAAAATTGGATCTTACTCAAGTTCATATGCAGTCAAGCAAATACATTTTGCAGTATAGTGTATATATTATACTACCAGTCAAATGTTTTGACGTATCTTTGAAAGCATCCATACATGCATGGATCTCCTTTGAAAAATTTATATTGAGATTTGTCAAAATTGGTGATTTTTAAGGATGATGACTCAAAATGAACTTCTCCTCTGCAAAAGAGAGAAGATTCTAAGATGGTCTTCTTGAGAGCGAGTTTCATGACAGCCATCATGGTGCTTGATAAATTTGACAAATGGATTGACAATACTATTCTTACAAGAATTATTCCTGAACAGCTAACCTTCCTGTCTTCAATAACAACTGACTGCTGTAGATTAGCTAGTGTCATTTGTGTTATTGAAGAGTTTGAAAATCTAAAAAAAAAAAAAGTATAAAAGTATTGTTTTAGAATGTAGAAAATCCAAATGCATCCAAACGTTTGACTGGTACTGTATATGCAAAAAAATCCTGACAGCTTTCAATGATATCGGAAATATCACTTGCAGCTACATGTCAGTCCATATTAATTGTGCTGCTTGTGATGCTAGAGTCTATTTGCTATACAAAATGTGCCCACTTAATGCCAGTACAATGAGCTTATGAAGTCACCGTTAGTTCACACTGCTCAGTTACATTAGCTTCTACACACTGATTTCAGCACCTAAATTGCCCTTGGACTTTCAAATTGATCCTGGGATGACGGTACTATTTTGTGTATTTAGGTAGGACTGAAATGCATAAAGTGGTTCACTGCCCACTATGCATCTCACAGAGACAAGAATCTGATGAATTGTAAAGTTGAGTAAGCCTTTTAGATTTTGTGTTAAATTTATTTCTAAGCACTCTACAATTGGTGATGATAATGAAACACTGATTTGTAGACCCATCCTAGTCCCAAATCCACAATGTGTTTATGAGTCGGTTCTGATTATCGATTCAATCGATTAAAATAATTAATTTTACACATTTTTATATTCTCATTCATGATGAATAGGACATAGGACAGGACCTGCTTTAAAACTGGGTCGAGGGTTCCAATATCATAGTGTGTGTGAATGTCGACCAGAGGTGCTGTAAAATGGGAATACATACAATGGTAATCACCACTGGCCTCTGCAGTCCCTGGTTAGATGACAGAGGTTCCTAGATGGATGGATGGATGGAATTATTATGTATGTGCTATTATGTGTTTAATATAGAACGATTATTATAAGTTATAACAATTGCCAATTTATCAACTGTATCCCTTATCACGGCGCTCGTGCTCAATCCTTTCAAAGCCGCGGAATCGAATCCGATTCTTTGGAGTCGGCTCTCTATTGGCAATCCATGGAATCTGCGAGTCGACTCCTTTTTTTAAACACATACAAACCCTGCTATTAGGCGGCCTTGGCACTGATGCTTGTTATTGTTTTTTTTTTTTTTATTAATTCATGTCGTTTCGTGCTGCTTTTGCTTTAAAACAATATCTCAAAAGTATATTGCGAGATCCTGAGTTTCATTTTAGAAGACGAAGTGTGTGTCCTGAGCTTGGAGGAGACTGGCAGTACAATGTGCGATGGTGTGTACCAAACATTTATTTAACATGGTACTCAGGGTGTTAGTTAGGTTATTAACTGAATGAGCTGTTTATACCTCGTTTTTAGCCACATTGGCTAATTGTTTGTAAACAGGCAAATATTTTAATTATAAATGTTATGCAGTAACTTGCATGCTTTCATAAATATTCGATTTTTTCCATTATTTATTTTTATTATTAGTAATGGCTGAAGACAACACTCATGCGCACTGGCTTCCAGTAGCGTTATATTTCTCCTTCTTTTTTCTTTTTTACCTTGTCGGTTTTCAGACTGAACCCGCCTCCTGCACAATGATTGGCTAATAGATGGCGTTCGCGCGCAGTCCCTCGGCCAAGAGCCAATCAGACCGCAGGATACGGCGAGAAACGCGTGCGGACAAAGCATGGCAACCAGTAGGCTCGTGTGACACTTGGTGGCGGAACATCAACCTCCCAGTGATGGCGGTTGCATCGAGTTCGCGCTGAACTGAAAATTTGCTTGATATATACACATATAAAATATTTTAAAATAACGGTAATAAAATTGACTGGGAGCGGGGTCATAAATTTTTAGAGGAAACCTGGTCGTCTTGGTCTAATTCAGGGGCGTGTAAGTATCCCACGGTGTGTTGGCGTTGTTTTCGAGGAGAGCGCCGCTGCTCGCAGGGAGAGTCTCTTCCCTTTCCGCCATTTTGTGACAGCAAGAAACGGATAAAAAAAGGCGAAGTCTACAGGTAGCTCTCGAGCAGGCTAAAATACAGCAAGCTGCGCAATATATGGTGTATTTAATGTGTATGGAGTAGCAGGGGTGTGTGAGTGTGAAAACGTTAATAAATCTGCGCGTTTGTTAGCTGGCTGCTCATCCGCCTGCCTGCTGCAGAGTTAGCGCCATGCCACGGCTAATGCTAATGCTAACGCCTGGTTTATACCGTTGATAGTCTTAGCTCAGTGCGCGTTTCTTTCAGTCCTGATGGGGAGATCAGGCATACAATCGTGGTAAACGTTAGTTTTGTAGTTCAGTGCAAAACGCATTACTTGCATATTGATAACTAAGAGGAATTTTTCATACACGGAGAAAGCAGTGAGGTAGTGAAGGAGTAAATCCATGCTCAGCTCTGCCTACATTAACTTACACAATCCGCTCCATTTCATCCATTCTGACAAAGTAGAAATCGTGATTACGGATGGCTTTTTGTTGTTCTTAAGGATGTATCTCATATGAGTAGGTATTATGATGATTGATTATTTTTTGTTTGTTTGTTTGTTTTCCAGAGATCAAGATGACTAATGAAGAACCTCTCCCGAAGAAGGTGAGAACTGAAGCAGTAGAGTTAAAGAAAAAAATCCACCCTGAAATCAGTGATACATTGAGATATTTGTGACCTATGTAGAAATCCTGGTGTTAGTTTTTGTAGCTGATGATGTGTTGAGAGGAAGTTATCCCTGAGAGATGTGTGCTGCAGTGATCTCACATGGGGACATTGCCTGGCTTCTCACATACAATGTCATTTGGGGGGGGGGAATGCAGTCAAAGTACCTGGTTTCATTTTTAGACTCTTAAAACCGCTAAATAGTAAGAGCTTTATTTTTGTCTCCCTCAAAATTTTCCATTGATGTTCCAAGTTAGTGCCGGTCTGCTGAGCTGATGGGACGTTCAGAATGCTGATATTTGCTATGAGAGCTATGGGACATTTTACAGTTTGGGGTACTTTCCATAATGTGCAATTCCAGCAACAGTTTGTTACAGTGAAACTGTTTCTACACCAACAACAAGCTGTTAGTCTTTGCATTTTATGCTCCATCCAACTGTGGCTCACTTTCATTAGTCGAATAATTTATTCATTTATTTGTTCAACATCTGTACCACTTATCTTGTATTCAGGTTCACAGGGGGCCTGCGTTGCACCCTGGATAGCGTGCTAATCTATTGCAGGGCAGACACACACTATGGGCAATTTGGGAACACCGATTAACTTAAACTGCATATCTTTGGACTGGGTGAGGAAACCAGAGTACCCAGAGGAAACCCACCAAGCACGGGTGGAACACGCACACAAACCTGAGGAATTAACCCCCTTGACCCTGGAGATGTGAGGCCACAGTGCTAACCACTGTGCCACTGTCACCATTAATCAAATATTCCAACTTCAGTTGCTCTAGACCAGTTTCTTGTTTGTAGACTTGTGAAGCACCATTACTGCAGCGTCCTAACTTGTGCAGTTTATCCTAATTATATTATATTCATCATAGAATTATAGCCACTAGAGATCTTCAACTCCAGTCCTAGAGGACCAGTGTTGAACACAATTTGGTGAATCTTTTGCCCAAACACAGCTGATTATATGAATTAATCTGTTAAATACCATGTTCACTGGGTGTGTGTAAGTGTTGGTGAATTATAGATGCTCTGTATGATGGCAGAGGTCTTTGCCTTGCCTAGTTGGTGATTCACAAGATGAGTACAGTGTTAGTGTGAAATCAGCAATGTTGAACGTTTGGAAAGTTGTATGTTTGTCAGAATGAAGACCTAAAGCACTTTTTTTTTTTTTTTTTTTTAATAGATAGAGTAAAGGTCAAATCCCACAGTCATTATCAGATGCTAGTTGTACATTGTGTGTTCATGAAAGAATTTTTAAAATAAAACTCTGCTACATTAGAAAATGAATATTGGACACCACATCTTATGGTAATTCTCAACAGTTAATATACAGATTTTTAGGGTGGGTTTTTTCTTTAAGAATATTATTTTAATACTGTTACCCTACAGTATTTTAATAGTTTTATTTAAAAGTATTTTGTTTCAGCCTGTTAACACTTGGCTTATTTTACATCCTAGTTTTTGCAATAGCCTGTGTAGTACTTGATGTATGCAAATACTTTAAAATGCCAATGTGACCTTAAACGCGGCTTTCAGAGGATTATTATTATTATTAATCAGTTGTCCGACATTAAACTGCAGTGATCTAACACCGCTACTGGCGTACTGTCTGCTAATTAATAATGCTTTTCTTTTAATTCAGGTTCGCCTTAGTGAATCTGACATGAAGACCCTGACCAGAGAGGAGCTGTGTGCAAGGTAAGGAAGACTACATTATATTTGGTGGTGTTCCTTTTGTGAATTGCTTTTACCTAAATGAATATATTCTAAATATTTTCCTCAACATTCTCAGGTGGAAACAGCATGAAGCCTACGTCCAGGTGCTTGAAGCAAAATATGCTGACTTGAATTGTAAGTAAATCTCATTAGTTTGCCTAGCACACTTTTATGGGATGCAAACTGTTCATGTGTTAGATGTTTTTAATCGTTTTAATATAGCAGTGCATTGTTTCAGGTTTGGTGTGGTGTTACTGTCAAGCATTATACTAATGGCATTTTATGGTCTATAGCCAATGATGTGACTGGTCTTAAAGAGTCTGAGGAGAAGCTAAAGCAGCAACAGCAAGAGTCGGCACGCAGAGAGAACATCCTGGTGATGAGGCTGGCCACAAAAGAACAGGAAATGCAGGAGTGTACAGTAAGTATTTCACTTTCTCTAATTCTCTCAATTCCAGTTTAGTAACATTTACACCACCGCAAACGATATTAGCTGCAGGGTGATCTAAACATGTATGGGTGTAAGATGTGAAAGTGCAAATTTATTAACCTGTTACTCCTTACAAAGTACAGTTTATAAAAACAAAGCAGATTCAGTTCAGCAGATGCTGTAGAGCATAACCCTTTTTTTCCTTTTGCACCCAAACATGAACAGTGGTGTCTCAAAACTCAAGGACTTTTTCCCCCTCTTCCTTTTTAAAACATAACTTGCTTTAAATGTGGTTCCATTTTAAGGAAACAGGCTGCTGTCCTATTTGTCAGACCTTGCAGATGGAGATAAAGCTTGTCCTTTGTGGTCCCTGGCCACATTGGAGCTAATTTCAATGCCAAATGATAAGGAAATATTTTTGTATGGAACGGTTGACCAGCACTGTATATAGCAAACAAATCCTGTTTTTGTGTATATTTGAATATTATACTGTAGTATGTATGTGTATTACAGTCATAATTCTGGGTGGCTTAAACTAGGAATATGAATCACCTGTCACCTCCCAAGACAATAGCACCTGACAGTAGATACCTAGGTGCCAATTAAATTAAAATAGCGATTTATAAATATCCTAATCCTATATAAAATTTTCCCCTGATTTTGTTACAATGTAACCTTTAAAAACATTAATTAATTAAATGTAGCCCATTTCTTGTAACATTAGTTTTCTCATTTAAAAACCAAGCACATCATTTAAACAATACAAAATAATAATAATAGTAAAGAAAAAATACAATATTTTAAAAATTTAACTTCAAATTAAATTAAGCAAATCAGCTACATTTATCTCGGCACCTACCTGTCATCCACCGTAACTATTATTATTAAACAAACTTGGCAAATAATTCACTCCTACCACATGGGAAGAAAATGTGAGAATAGTTTAGAGTGCATAACCTGTAGGACTATACCTAGAATTAAATCAGCCAGTTCTGGTCACTGGTCGATCAACTGGTTCATCTCTATTATAAATATAAAAATAGTTTTTCAAAAATCGATTTTTGGAGTCAGTGTGGCGATATGTGAATCACTGCACAAAATAATTTTGATTCATAACGGAATAGATTTTTTTTTTGGTTCGTTCTCTAGTTTTAACAGAACTGATTAGTGTAGCATAGAAGTTCAATACAGTTTTAATGCCAAGTTTTCATTCTGTCTCTGTAGTTGGTATTGATTTCTCATTACACTTCATACAGTATTGTTGGAGGCAATTAAATAAATTAGATTTTTCAGCTCTTACACCTTTGTTGCCTTTAATGATCTGTTTGATTGCTCAGGTTTGATCTTATTGCTGATAGAACATTTGAGATTGATGTGATTTTATTCTGTTGGTTTGGTTTGTAACACAGTTTGTTACCTTGCAGACGCAGATCCAGTATTTGAAGCAAGTGCAGCAACCCAGTGTGGCTCAACTGAGATCCTCCATGGTGGACCCAGCCATCAACTTATTTTTCCTTAAAATGAAGGCCGAACTGGAACAGACTAAAGACAAACTGGAGCAAGCCCAAAATGAACTGAGTGCCTGGAAATTTACACCTGATAGGTAAACTAAAATAACTCCCCCTCCAAACAAAAGTCAAGACTTTCCTGACTCACCCCCTCACTTTCTCCACTGCAGGAGTGCAAATAATGGTGGGGAAGACTGAAATGCTATGCTCACAACGAGACTCAGACTTAAAGCCAAAACACAGAAAGACATTTTTTTTCTCTTGTTCTGTGCTGCTATTATCATACTGTAATGTAAACATGAAACAGAACAGAAACTGAAATGCCAGTTTTGGTCAGGTGACACTGTTTCAGCTTTCTCTTCCCCACACCCCCTCATGGTACAGAGGCCTGAAGGAATCGGGACTGTTCCTGAAGAGGTGGTCACAACGGAAACAACCCCTCCTTCCAACCCCCCAGCAGCCTATGTTAGACAGATTGCTCTAATAAATCGTTGGCGGCCATTGAGAGAGACTTGAGCAAGGCATTTGCTCTGGAGCTGATTGAACTGTAGTTTAAAAAAAAAAAAAAAGAAAAGAAATCACTGATTGAACGTTTAAAATATGACCCCCAAAAGAATATGTTGCACATGCATATTTTCTATCTTTTACTCCCACCAGTGTAGAACTGTTAAGACTCTGGGTAAGAATTTAGAAACGCCCTGGGGGAGGGGGAAAGTAGAGTGATGTAATACAATGAGAGGACTTATTGAACATAAGACTCTGGGGGAGGAGCCTTTCTAATGATGTAATGCTTTGGGGAAAGAGTAAGACCCTGTGGTCTACAGAGACTGTGTTTAACAGCCATCTCGCTGGTGCAAGAGACGGTACAGTGTTTAACTTTTCCTTTCCTCTTTTTCTTTGTGTTCATAGTTTTTATATTGTTTTGCTTTGTTTATGTTGTTTGTTCTTGGAAATGCTCTTTGCTCTTACAGCAGTGTTTTTTTGGGGGGTGGGGGGGGGGGTTCCAATTGGCTTTCCTCACTTGAGGTATGGATGTGTTAAAATGTGAAGAATTGCCATTACACTGCTGCAGGTGCAAGCTTTTTTATTTCAATGTGAATGCCCATGTGTCTTAGAGGTAATTACTAAAGCTGTTTTTATGTATGTCTATGCTGCTGTGTCGTTTGATCACAATATTTAGGTCCAACATTTTATCGATTATAAGTGCATTTTTAGACTGTTTGGTAAGGACGATACTTTAATCAACTAGGTGTTTTTATTGTAAAATATTTCCATTACAGAGGTCTTCAGTGTCATTGTTTTTAATGCTTCACCATTACGTTTAATGCTTTAGGTGATTGTTTACCTAAATCTAAGTTATGGTTATAAACATTTAAGAGCAGAGTTAAGATGGTTGCACATCTACTCATCTCAGCTAAAACGTTATCTTTTCATCTCCATAATCCAAACTCCTAATTTCTCTTTCTGATCAAAAGGTTTGGTCTAACACCGTTGTTTAAACTCATTACTGTTTAGCATGTCGTATTTGACAATTTGTTACACGGAATATATCAAGCTTTCCTACATCAGTGTAACTTCCTATGAAATAATTAAGAATTATATAATATAATTGTATTTAAACTCCTGTTCAAATAATTCTGGAGTTCAGTTTCTGAAGAGTACATCTACATCAGTATTTCTGCCTGTGCTTATTACAAAAGTTTGCAAGACAGTAGCCACACAGTAACTTATGTCATTTATACATCCCGTGGTAAAACTGTTTATTGCCATAAAAACAAAATTGAAAAGCTAATGGTAAGTTTGGGCCCTCACGGTTGTTCTCAGGACACACTGCAATACCTACAGTGTCACGGTGTACTTTAGTGTCATTAACAAATCAAGCTTTTAACAATTTGCCAGTTATTTTATATATTTACCTAAATGGTCTTAAAGTGTGAAAATGCTAGGTACATGTTCTGAGGTCTGGTACGTCATCGTTGGAAAACCATGTGTATTTGGAGTCTGTGTTCATTACTAATTGGTGCCTGTCAAATGTTACTATAAGTAATTTACTGAACCAGTTCTTCATCTATGGTTTGGGAGAGTTTTGCATTCAGTTTTGATTTATGACCAGTACACCCATCTGTTAGGGTTCTTCATAATTGTTCATCACCAACTTACCATTTGAGTGTCTTGGCTCGTTTGATTAATGACCAAGGTGACTTTATGGAAGTTATCCTGCAGTGTTGCCACTGCTCAGCAGTTACTCCAGCTGTCCTTGTTGTGCTCATGGCTCTGTTCACCATGTGATGTCAGCCTTGTCTCCCTTGCAGCCAGACTGGTAAGAAGCTGATGGCGAAGTGTCGAATGCTGATCCAAGAGAACCAGGAGTTGGGCAGGCAGCTGTCCCAGGGCCGCATCGCCCAGCTGGAGGCTGAACTCGCCCTGCAGAAAAAGTACAGCGAGGAGCTCAAGAGCAGCCAAGATGGTGAGAGAAACTATTTCAAGACTTTTTCTGTGTATATCTCTTAACAAAATCAGTTGTTACTTGGTGTTCACTGTGATAAATGCATTTGAATATTAATTTGTACATTGTAGTAACATCACAGTTTAAATCACATTTTTTAAATTTATTTATATTATTAAATCTAAATGTGCAGCTCTAATAAATAAGCTATCTCACACACTATAAATATGAACACACTATTTGTGGGTTGTCTGTGTGTATGTGGCAGAGATTCCATTTTATAAAATATAACAAATAACAATATCACAGGAATAAGTGGTTGTAGGCTATATATGGAAGTGGCATGTGAACCGATTAGATATTGGAATAGACCTGATCTGGAACAAGGTCACATCAAGGTCAGATATCTGACTATAAAGATACTATTTATTTAATAAAATTAACATGCATCACTGGATACGTGAGACAGTGAATTTTATTTCATGATGTTTGCTTATTTTTAAGGAGGGTTTTTGTGTATGTAAAATTGTAATAATTTTTTCTATATTTGACAGTTGTCATCACAACCTATATACAATCTGAATAGAAATGGCTTGTTTTATTTCTGTGCATTTGAGTAAAAAAAAAAAGTATATATATATTTTTTTTAACTATATTTTGTTATTTAGAGTTGAACGACTTTATCATTCAGTTGGATGAGGAGGTGGAAGGCATGCAGAGCACCATCTTGGTTCTTCAGCAGCAGTTAAGGGAGACCAGGCAGCAGCTGTCTCAGCAAGCTCAAGCTCTGGGTACCTCTAGTGGCGCAGGTCCAAGCAGGACTGCCCCATCTCCTCCCAGCGCCACTGAGTCTCTTGCTGAAACTGAAACAACCCCTTCAGGCAGCTCCTCTGGGACGAAAGACTGCGGCCGTGTCTTCAACGGTCCTTCCAACGGTTCCAGCCAGAGAGCTTTGTCCAGCTCTGGCCCATACCGGGAGGCAAGCAGCGCTGAGGAGGATTATCCAGGGTCACCCTGTGCTTCCAGCCCTGTCACAGGGGGTGGAACCAAACTGTCTAACCACTTGGATGGTGCGGCGAGCCAAGGCGCAGGGGATGGCTACGGGACTCTCAGTGCGGGTTATGAGAGTGTGGACTCTCCTACAGGCAGCGAGGCATCAATGACTCAGCACTCAAATGACACAGACTCCAACACTGATTCCCACGAGGCTGCAACTGTTGCCAAGAACACCAGGACAACAGGTGCACATCACACCACTCACAACGGGCTGGACTCTGCAGCTGCTGCTACAACTGCCTCCAACCCCTCCACAGGGTCCGTTTTGTAATCTTTCAAGTTTTTTTTTTTTTCTTTTTTTATACTCACAGCAAACAAAAATACACCACACAATTAAGGCCAGTTAGTTTTTGTTGGGAATTGAAAACCTGATAATTTTTTTTTAGCCATTTCCAGTCATAACTTGTTTATTTTGCAATATTACATAGCTGATTATGTTGAGCAGTATGAAAATTGAATAACAAATGAGCAGCATGAGAATAAATATCTGATGTTTTAAGGTTTTAAAATGTGCTCTAATTGCAGCTCGAGGCTATTTGAATATCACCCTGTCTGTACACTTCATTTGCTCACTAAACTAAAATAAGTCATAAACTTCTTTTGTACCATAAAGTTTGATTAAGTCAGGTGGCAAGTTCTTTACTTGTGATGATTTCTTCAAAATGTCCTTAGTTACTTGATGTTGAACTTTAAAAAAAACAAAAAAAAAACATGTTCCATTCATCCCCATGAAAAAAAAACGAGATTGTTTAATTTGTGGGTAGTTTTTCTGAGATGTATCTTGTTGGATTCATATTCTGATTTCAATTCATTTTCTGTACTGACCAAATATCAATAAAGGCTTTTAATATGATCCTGGTTTCAGCTTTTTTTTAATATATATAATTATTAGATCAACAGGATTATTTTGCTTATTGTATAAAATGTCATGAAAAATCAGTTCAACTGTCTAGAAGAATCAATAAGGTCCGACCTTACTTGAAACTTGGACGTTCAGCATCAGATGAATGATGCATTTATATCACGTGTGCAGACATGATCTTTCTCAGTAATTTCTAGCAAGCATGATCCATTTGGTTAAATACGAGAGTGGGGGCGTTTATCATCCAGGCCGTTAGATGGCGCTGTGAACAGGTTGGTTGGAGGTTACAGGAGGATTTACCGGATTTTCTCCTTCCTCTTCGACCTGTGTCATTAAATCAATGAAGCTACGCGGTAATCAAGAACCTCCCCGTGCTGGGTTAGTGAGCACTCTGCGGGCAGGGAGCTGATTCACACACGGATCTCCAGCACTGTAAGGCAGCGCACGCCACGGAGAGAAATGGACAACGCAGTCATCGTCTCTGCCTCCAGGACGCCCATAGGTAACACGTCACTGCTCTGTCGCGTCGCTGCGGATGACCTGGCAGATTACTTAAAGATCTTGTAATTTTATAACCGAATGTTGAATTAAATTATATTTATCTGTAGTGCTGTAGTGTCGCTGTAATGTCTGAGTTAATTAGCGCAATGTATGAAATCGTCGCCGTAGAGACTGGTTGTCGTGAGAGAGCTCTGATTGGTCCATCGACGCTCGGGCAGTTTTCTCCACTCCTGACTGG
Source organism: Clarias magur (assembly GCA_013621035.1). Taxonomy (NCBI): domain Eukaryota; kingdom Metazoa; phylum Chordata; class Actinopteri; order Siluriformes; family Clariidae; genus Clarias; species Clarias magur. The sequence goes on from QNUK01000773.1 coordinate 127,279, forward strand.
TTCAGCGCTGTAGGGCCACGCACGAGCGGCTTCTTGTGGTTGGTCAGAGACTAGTCAGCAGAGGAAGGAGCTCGTGCAGTTGGCCGTGTAGTGATCTTATTAATAATTCGTAATGATAAGATGATAGACCTGTTTGTTATTCACTGATATAGCATTAAAAAAAAAATTAAATACATACATTGTCAACCTAACCAACCTAAGTGCATGTTATGTTGTTTTTGCAGTCAAGTTAATGGGAAGACGAAAAGTTCTCTGTGTGTTTTTGTTTTCATTGTTATTAGCATTCCTTTAATGGTGTAGTGAAACCATGTTAATCGTTAATTATGTCCGCAAATAGACCTTTATATAAGGTTGTTTGTTTGCACAGGCGTTCCACACTGAATGTAACAGTAGGCAGGGTCATCAGTGTTTTAAAGGGAAAAGTTGTGTCTCACTCTGCAATGAATATAGCAGCACATTTGAGGTAGAAGAAGATGCTAAAAAATAAACATTGCAGCAGCACAAGGAGTGGCAGCCAGTTGACCCCACACTCCATTCGCCAGCGTTCATTTGTTTATCTGGTTTATCTGGTCAGGGTTGTTCTGTTACAGACAGGCCTCGCCGAATGTGACAGTAGAAAGCTTCTTGATCAAAATTGCGTGTCACAGGTGTTCCTCACTGATTGTAACAGTATGGTGTACTGTGAGGTAATAATGTATACTTTATTTGATTAACAGATTAGGTGAATTTACATGGGTGGAGCCATGGGTAAACCTGTGGTGGGTGGGTGTGTTTGTGTGTATATACGCAAACACTGAACGTTCGTTATGTATAATATATCTCATGATATCTTGCATTTCTCACAATTAAAACCATCAGCATTGTACATGTTTTCTAGCAAAATGCAGCCAACGTTAAGCAGTGATACCTCCAGACTAGGGAGTATCCATCGTGTGCTGGATGGCAGATGGATGGACCCTATCCCACCCCTTTAGTCAATTAAAATATCAGCACTGAATGTTTGTTTATGTTATGTTCCTGAAATAAAGCTAATATAAAAGTTTATCTAATATCTCTCATGCCATTTTTTTCACATGGAAATGAATTAAAGAGCAATAAAAATAGTAAGCAGGCATACTGCTGTGGACTAATGTACTTTGAAATATTATGAAAACAGGGTAATTATTGATCTATTATCACCATATAAATCGCATAGGTTGGTCAGTTTCACTCAGCTCTTTAATTTAATCTCTAAAAAAAGAAAAGCCAACGTTTGCATTACTTTTGTTGCATCCCTCATATTATAAAAATATGAAGTTGTCGTTCTTTGTGGTTTAATTTTAATGCCGAGGAATCTTTGTGTCTTAAGGGTCCTTCAACGGAGCACTGAGCGGTGTCGCGCTTTCTGATTTGGCAACGGTGGTCATTAAAGATGTCTTGAAGAGGGCTAATGTAAAGCCAGATGAGGTATCTGAGGTCATTATGGGACACGTCCTCACTGCAGGTAATTTGTTTACAATATAATTCAGTTAGCAAGCTATTCATCTTGGTTGAAAAATGCTGTAGTGTTTTACAGTGACGCTTATAAGCAACTGGTCAGTGATGCATAACATTTGCACATTGTTGTTTAAATTTAACAGTATATTTATTTATTGTATGATGCGATGATATAAAAGAGTGTGTGATTCCTCAGATATAGCATTAACTTCATATAGAGTATGTCTTTAAAGATGCTATTCTGTTATTTAAATGTAACTTTTGTTATCAAACCATAAAAACTGTCCCAATTGCAAACACTGTACTCTGTACTATTGTAAACCATCTTAGACTTGAAGATGATGTTTAATACAGTGTAGGCAACGTATCTGTTAATGGTGCCTGTTCCATGTTAAATCTTTACGTTTGCTGTTCTCAGGCCACGGACAGAACCCGACACGCCAGGCCAGTGTTGGTGCGGGGATCCCGTACTCTGTGCCTGCGTGGAGCTGTCAGGTGGTGTGTGGATCCGGTCTAAAAGCTGTGTGTCTTGGAGCTCAGTCCATCATAATGGGAGAGTCCACAGTAGTGGTGGCAGGGGGCATGGAGAGCATGAGCCGGGTAAGTGATGTTTAGGGCTTAGACCAGGCATCCTCGAATGGCATGCCGACCCACTAGCTCTGTGCAACTGCATAAAATGTTTTTTAAATATAAGTTTCTGGTAAAATAATTTCTGGAATTTATGAAACAACTGTCCTTAATTCTTCTGTAACATATTTAGTTAAAGGCAGCTAATCAGATTGATGTAACTGCAGATCCTGGTCAGATTTCTGTTTATAAAAGTTAATAAGAAAACAGAAATATATATATGCCACAGATACATTTTCTGTTACATCCTATTAAAGAGAGGTGTTTCTGGTCCTTAGGCACCTCACACCGTGCAGATGAGGTCAGGAATAAAGATGGGAGATGCCTCACTGCAGGACTCTATACTGGCAGATGGACTCACAGATGCTTTCCACAGCTACCACATGGGTATCACAGGTAAGTTTGATAAGACGGACACTGAACTCACGTTTCCCAAGCTTTTTGGACTTTGAAATGACGGTGGATTGGCACCAGCAAATGCACTCTTAACAACCTTATTACAAATACATTTTTATAGACTAGAAAAGCCTTTGAAGGCTTTTGGTATATAATAACCTGGACGCTTCTTGTTGTCTCTCTGCAGCGGAGAACGTGGCTAAGCAGTGGGGAGTGACCCGAGAAGCTCAGGACCAGTATGCTGTCACCTCACAGAGCAGAACTGAGGCAGCCCAGAAGGCTGGTTACTTTAACCAGGAGATTGTTCCAGTTAGTGTTCCTTCCAGAAAAGGTAACACGCTGAACCTGTTATCTTACTCATATGTTTTATTTGATAGATTTTTTTTTCTGTGTAGGAACTCATCTTAACATTAGAGTATGCTTCTACGAATAAGAACACAAAAGTCAATAAAAGAGGACCCAGAACTTCCAGGATTCTCAGATCTCACTTTAATCTCACATTAATATATATTTTTTAATTTCTGCTATCGATTCCATGTTTCTGCCTGTCCTTTTGTCACATTTAAGAAGATTTTACTTTGGTAATGTGAGGTCAAATCCTAGCACTGCGGTCAGCTTGGCTAATATTCAACAAGTATCTAATTTAAAAAAAGTTTTGGCCAAAAATGATAGTTACAACATTACCTATATAACAATCATTATCTATATATTAATACACATATATATACATACACACATTATATATAATATAATATAATATAATATAATATAATAATATAATATAATATACATTTCTTTGAATTCTTGCATATCTGACTGATAAAACTCAATTCAGATTCTGACTTTAAGATTTGTCTGGTATTTATTTATTTTATATTTTTATTAGGGCCAGTAGAAGTAAAAGTTGATGAATTTCCCCGCCACGGGAGCAACATGGATGCCATGTCCAAGCTGAAGCCCTGTTTCTTAAAGGACGGCTGTGGCACAGTCACGGCTGGGAATGCATCAGGTAAATATACAAGCCTGAACCTCAATCATGGTTAGCCAAATAACCCAGAGTTCATTCACTTCTGCAAGTTACTCGGCAAAACACTTTTGCACTTGTGTGTAAAATGTCTGTCCCTCATTATCTGAGCAATGTCTAGGGTAGATTATCTGGTTATCTGGTGTTTGCCTTCTCTTTCACAGGAATAAATGATGGCGCTGCAGCTACCGTGCTCATGAGCCAATCGGAGGCTCAGAGGCGTGGTCTGCAGCCAATGGCACGCATCGTCTCATGGGCTCAGACTGGCATCGATCCATCCATCATGGGCACAGGGCCGATTTCAGCCATCAGAAAAGCAGTGAGTGTCCCAAAGATGGCTAGGGATGAATGTTGATCTTTATTCTATGGACATATTTAAAGCATCCCACACATGGTTATTTACTGTATGTTGGTGTGAATGTACTGTATGTAATTACAAATGTTTTCATTTATTGACGTCTGTGAATCTAATTGTATCTCCTGTCTCACTAGACGGAGAAGGCTGGCTGGCAGCTGCCTGAGGTGGATCTGTATGAAATCAATGAGGCCTTCGCTGCTCAGTGCGTCGCAGTGGTCCAGGAACTTGGACTGAACCCTGACAAGGTTGTTCATTTTCAGTTCCTTAACTCTGAATCACGTGACTAGTGTTGTGGTTTTTCTCGGTCGCTTTGGCTCATTTTTCAAATGAATGATGAGTCCTTGTGTCATCATGTACAAACAATGAGAGTATAACTACTGTACATAGTCACAATATGTAGAATAACCGTGAACTCTGTAAGTAGATTCTGATCATAACTGTGGCTGAGATTTGATGATGGTTGGCAATGCACAAAACTGCATTTTGCTTGTACGGCATTTATCAATTTCCGCAGTACAACATTACATATTACTGCCAGCCAAAACGTGGTATTGGTGGTTCCTAGGTAAAAAGTAAACTTTCAGATAGAATTATATAGCACAATTTTTCATGACACGCTCCCGATTGATGCTTGCTTTTTTTTTTTTTTTATTTTGTAAATATGCATTCAAATTAATTTTTTAATCAGGTAAGAGAAACACATTTGCTGAATACAATTTCTTGCACTTTTATGTAGTGTCCGTAATTATTATTATTTTTTAATTCAAGTCTTTCATTGATCTTAATTGTCATTCAGATGAAACCTGGCACATGAAAAGACATAAATTTAAAAGAGGTAATATTCTAAAATGTTAAATTATTGCAACGTCAATTTGACATGGTTACGGACACTACAGATTATTTGCTTTTTAAGCGTTTACCAAAAACCAGAATGCTGTAATTTAAGCTACACCTTTTACAGGTCATTTGCTTCTAGAAGCTTACCCCAATTTTAGTATCTATACTTATAGAAGAATATGAATAATTTGCTATTTAAATGATTATTGTTTAAATCGAGAAAGTATAATGCTGACAATTGACATATAAAATGGGACACATGTAAAATCATCTCTCCAAAACGGCTGAAGTTCACTCACTCACTAATCATCTATACCGCTTAATCCTGTATTCAGGGTCACGCACGGGGGGCCTGGAGCCTATCCCAGGAGACTGAGGGCACAAGGACAGGGTGCCAATCCAGCGCAGGGCACACACACTCATACACTCACTCACACACTACGGCCAATTTGGGAATGCCAATTAACCTAACTTGCATGTCTTTGGACTGTGGGAGGAAACCGGAGTACCTGGAGGAAACCCACCAAGTACAGGGAGAACATGCAAACTCCATGCACACAGAGACGGGATTCGAACCTGGCCGGGAATCGCACCCGGACTCTGGAGGTGCAAGGCGACAGTGCTAACCCCTACAGCACCGTGCCGCCATTGCTGAAGTTAGCAAATTAAAAATTTTAAGGGTTCACATTAAATTCAAATTCAATTCAAATATTGCATAAACTTCAGAAATAGCTTCTTTTTAACACACACATTTTCTGTATTATTTGTATAACAAAAAAATTTAGTAAAATCAGCACCAATACTGTGTTTTGGCCTGATTGCACAAGACTGGACAGGATTCACTTTTACACCTTTTACTGATTCCTGACAGAATGTCTTCTTCTTTTCTGTATCACAATGACAAGACAAGCACTCTACAGCACAAAGAAAAAAATACTAAATTAGACATGTATCCATGGGGAGCACTGCCTAGGCAGAACTGTAGGGCAAATGAAAGTGATGTTATTCTGCACTTCCTGACTTTCCTGTCTGTCAGGCGACAGATTCTCTTCCACATCAAAAGGGAGTATGGAAAGGATATCTTGTAGTCTCTCATCCATTTTCTGCAGCCGTCTGCTGTCACGTCCTCACATACTGCATTCATGACCGAGAACTGTTGATTGATCATTGATTGTACCAATGCCTTAAACATTCCTTTTCATTGGTGAAGTCAAGATTGGCTGCTGTCAGGTCAATCAGTTCAGAGCACATGGGTCTAAATAGAGATGTCTAAAAATCTGCTTGACCGATCATGACAACAGGTTCAACCATTTTGCATGTAATGACACGTTATGATCAACATGACATAAGGAACTGATCATGTTGGAAACAGTTGTTCAGAATCATTGTGTGTGAAGTTTATTTTCACTTTTGATCTGAGGAATGTACCAAAGCGACTGAGAGCTTGTTGTTAGAGCTAACAATACTGTAGATCATGAAACAGTACAGAAATCCAGATCTAAATGTAGATCCATAATGAGTGACCGAGATCCCACAACGGACAGACAAAAAAACCTGCCTTATACGACATGAATAAAAAAGACTTGAGAGGAATTGGACTCAAAAATACAAGCCATCACCAGAAAGAATGTTCAATGTGAGCATTTTTAAAATAGGGTGATGTTTCTGGGGTAAACTTTATTCAGTGTTTAAGGGCATAAACTGTTTCAGGTGTCCATGTGAGAACCCTAGTGGATTGTCATTGATGCATAGAAACTAACAAGAAGCGCATTGCTTAGCACAAGTCATGACATCCATCCTGAGGTGATTTTAATCTTCGTAGGCAGTGTATTTTGGAATCTTATCACTGATCATTAGTCTCAGACTGGGCATGTGATATACCTGCATTCATTTACTAGTAGAGTTTATAGCATGATTTTAATTAAGAAAAAGAAAGAATCCAAGAAGAACATGAGTTGTGTTATAGGACCGGTTTTCATTAATCAAACTTGATGCTAAATTGTTAAAATGTAATTCACTTTTAACACATAATTTACCTGGCGTACAAGCTCTTCTGTTGACTTAGTAGTCATGTCATTTTTATTAAATTATATTAGGAGAAATTGGATAAAAAAACATATGATGCATTTATCATAAACATACTCCGTCTGGCCCAACGAAGTCACTGTTTCAGAAGGGTCAAACTATTGGGCTGCATCAAGCAAAGAAAACAACTAAGTAGATTTTACATTACTGGAGCTGGGTTAAGAGCACTTTCATGTATTATTAAAACTTGGAAGGATAATGCTGAACTGTTAACGTTGAGAAAGAAATGAGGTTTGAAACAAATGATGAATGGAGATCACTTAGTAAAAAAAAAAAATCTAATTTACTAGTGAAAGTAAGAGCATTTCTGTACACACAAATACTACAGTATAGTAGAACTCGCAGGATTTGGACCAAACAGTTGTGTTGCCATAAGAAAACCACTTCATAGCAAGACTTGTCGGAGAAAAGACTTGAATTTGAAAAAAAAAGATTGGATTTTGAAGCAATGGAAAAAGGGTCATGGGAGGTCTGATGAGTTCAGATCGACCGTATCACAGAGCGATGGATACATCAGGGTTCGAAGAAAAGAAATGAAGCGATGCACCCATCATGCAAAGTTACCACTGTACAAGTGGTCTGGAGGCAGTGTTACCATCTGGAGTTGCTTCAGTTGGTCAGGTCTAGACTCCGCAATGTTATGCGGCAATAAAATTAAGTCAGCTGACGACCTGATTGTACTGAATGACCAGGGTATCACATCTATGGACTTTTTTCCCCTGAGGGAACTAAATTGTAAAAGATTGGCCCTGGGAGCGTTAGGAATAATTTTCACACATCAACTGCCCACCACATTGTGTGCTGTAATCAAAGTTAAAGGTGACCAAATTAAATCTTAGAGTTATTTATTTATTTATTTGTTTAGTTTTCATCCCATTCCCACACACCCACACTTCATGAAGATTTACTGTCACCACTTAAAGGGAATTCTTTCCAAGCATAACCTTAAACTGCACATTCTATATTGCTGATTTTCGGATGACTGAGTATCAGAATTGTCCCACAAAGTATTAATACATATTTTATTATTATCTCAAGGTATCTCTGCAGTTCCAGCACTCAATACTCTGATTTGTATTAAATTATGAACCATGTATTGATTTTGTTGCTTGTTTTTTTTTTTTTCTTTTCTGATCCATGCAGGTGAACGTCTGCGGTGGCGCCATCTCTCTGGGTCATCCTCTGGGCATGTCTGGCTGCAGGGTGCTGGTGACCCTCCTGCATGCCCTTCAGAGGACGGGGGGCAGAAAAGGGGTTGCTGCACTGTGTATTGGAGGGGGAATGGGAATCGCTATGTGCGTAGAGAGAATTTAAGACGCCCTTAAAGACACACGTACAAACCAGCTGCTGTTCCAGAAAACTGCAAGGGGTCTTACATTAATTTGTTGAAATTGTATTTAAAATTTATTATGGAAAGTATCTGTTATATTTTTATAATTTCGTCATATCTTACCGACACTGAATGGGTTTCTCTGAAGTAATAATGGATGAGATCTTCTTTAGAAAATCAGCTACATTAATCCTCACAGTTTACTTTGACTCTCATGTTTACATTGTTTGCAATGCTTTGGTTATGGATAATGGATGGGGTACGATTAAGATATCTGGTAAAACCCTAAATTAAAACGAAAACCATCCAGGTGATGCTATCTATGTGAATAACATTACATGGAAGTGTTATGACAGTAGATGTTAACATCAGCTCTCGGTCTACAGTATGTCATAAGCTGCAACGCTCGGTAGAATGCAATAAGAACGTCTGGCTCTACACATTCCATTTATGTAATGTTATGTTTTACATTTATTCTACCATTTTCTTCTTCTGTGGTTCAGACTCACTATGTGTTAAGTCAGATGTCAAATTTTTTAACAGTCAGAAATAGTTTTAATGATCTTCATCAATTAAGAAATGGCTTCTACCTTAAACTTGCCTTAGTCTACACCTTACAATGTGCCATAAGGCTGAATTAGCCTCAGTCCTGTTCTTCCTGCCAACAGCCTGATAAACGCTGTGTATGAAATACTGTATGTGCAGGTTCGAAACCTCTACAAAAACAAACAAAAAAAAAGTTTACATATTAAACTCTACTGTGTATCTCCTGAGAGAATAAAAATAAAGCCGACACATGCAGTTACTACTATTTTGATTTCAAGAATGAAGTGTTTTAAACTTTCTTCTTCTTCTTCAAAAAAAAAAAAGTTTTCATAAATATTGTCATTTCTTCTCTTCTCATTCGGAGCTCTGGTTCCAGAATGATTTTACCTTTTAAAAGATTTTAGAATGGTGACCTTTGTTAAGGTCTTGTATATCATATTTAATCTTTATTTCTAATGTTTGTCCAAAAATATTTAGAAGATATTATTTTAATAACACATTTTAGGGAATTCGTGGCTCAGTGGTACTGCCATACGGAAGGCCGGGTTCGATTCCCACCCAGTGCCCAAACCCCAGCCACTGACTGGATGCAGCTCCGGTCCCAAGCTCGGATAAAATGAGAGCGATGTGTCAGAAAGGGCATCCGTTGTAAAAACCTGTGCCAAGCTTCTGAGTGTCGATCGTATGATCTGCTGTGGTGACTCCCATCGGGGGCAGCAACAACATTTTAATATAACAATTTCTGTTAGAGGAAATGCTTTTTTTTTTCTTTAAATAGGCTAGTCGTAGGAAAACCTTTGTGAATGAACCCTTGTTTGTTTATGCACAATATACTTATAGTACCAGGAGACACCCTGAACACCCTGGATGACTTGCCAGTCCATCAGGGGACACACACAACAGACAAATTGGACATGCCAGTTAATCTAATCTGCATGTATTTAGACTGCTGGAGGAAGCCCAATAAGCATGGAGAGAACATACCAATTCCATGTAGTTACACCTGAGGGGAGAATCGAACCTTTGACCGTGGAGGTCTGAGGCCACGATTGTAATACAATTTGAAATATATCCAGTTGTCCAGTAGATGGCGCCAAAAAACAAATAAATTTCTCCAATCATCCATAGATAGATAGTTTATTGATCTCGAAAGAAAATTTCCAACATCCAGTAGCAAGGATAGTAATATAATAGGCAAAAACATGTAGTTGCAAACAAATACAGATAGATTGACAATCATGAATACGGCAGTGGGGGAGAAAAAAAAAACAGTATTTTAAAAATATGTTGTTTATTTAAGACTATAATGTATCCTGAATGAAATTTTTATTTAATGCTAAGGGAATGTGAGCTTTGCTGAAAAACAAAACTGTGTTTCTGTAGTCATGAGTGTTAGGTGATAGAACTCTGTTTGAAAGTATTGCTGTGTAAAAAGTGAATATTAAATAATAGTACTTTCTATAGCAAGAATTTCTCTACTACATAATGGGTGGTAGACAACAGTACTGTACTCTGTGGTAAATATTTGTGTATCCAATTAAAACCCGTGGAAAGTGGGGAAGGGTGCACAGCGGGAAACTATATTAGGGAGCAGTTAATCCTTTAATTGGCCTACTGTCCTGCACCTGGTGAAGACAGTTACCTGCTCGTCATATTTCTTTCTCACAGCCTACCAGGTTTTATTAAAAAAAATAATAATAAATAAATAAATAATGCCACATTTGGTTAACAGAGACCAGATTTTTGCTCAGGGAAAGTGACTTTCATCAAGCTGCCCGGTGACCTCATGGTGAAGATGGAGAACTATCTAACACTGGATAAGCCATGCCTATAATATTGAATTCAAAAAGTTTTAGAAGCCAGTGTCTTTCAAGTCCTGAAGTGACAAATGTGTTATAAATGCTAAATTCCAGAGTGAAGAAGAGAGGATTTTAGAGCTGGAGTCAGAGAATGCTCTTCTTCACTTGAGACTTGCTGGGGTAATTGAATGACAACATTGTGCACTGTATACTGCATATAAAAACAGCAATTCCATTTGTTTCAATTGTGACTATACACTGTATATTGAAATGTAGCCAATAGGCAAGGTGCACCACTTTTCCAGGTTTTCTCCATTTGCGGATAAAGGCTCTCGACATGGTTCGATGGAATCCCAAAGCATTAGAGATGTAACTCTTCCCAGACTGATACACGTCATTTACTTTGTTTTTCATCTGTTCGTGAATTTTTTTACATTGTGTTATTTATTTATTTATTTTTTTAGTCAGACAGCTTCTATATAAGTGATTTCTTAATGCAACAGGTCTGACAGTTATCAGACCTGGGTGTGGCAAGTGTTTAATTTAAATCAGTTTTCCAAAACTCACAGTTCCTTCATTATTTAGCAAGGGGGTGATTACTTTTTCACATAGGGCCAGGCAGGTTTAGACAACTTTTTTCCCTTAAAAATTTTTTTATATATGTATTTTAAAACAGCATTTTGCATGTTTGATGATCCGAATAATTTAAGAATGACAAATATGCAAAATAAATAAATAAATAAATCAGGAAATACTTTTTCACAGCACTGGCGAGCATCCTTTTGATCATTTCCGTTTTCTGATCATTTGTCCAGTTATTTGTTGTTAGACTAGACCAGGGGTGTCCAAATCCAGTCCTGAAGGGCCAGTGACCAGCACAGTTTGTAATTCACCAACACCTAAACACACCCACTGAACCTAGTAATTAACAAATTAGTTAAATCAGTTGTGTTTGAGAAGAAGAACCACCAAACTGTGTTGGACACTGGCCCTCCAGGACTGGATCTGGACACCCCTGGACTAGATAAATAGGTTTCATGCAAAATGCTACATTTTACAGCATTTTAAATATCGCAGAATAAATCGCAATCACAATATGTGCCAAAAAATCGCAGTGATTTTTTTTTTTTTTAGCAAGTCAAGTCATCCTGTTTGAAAAGCTAAATTAAAACATAAATAAATGCATAAAAAAAAACTGCACCGAGTTACGAGGTTTGTCACTGACACTGAATACTGAATTTTTTGACAGTTCTAGTATCAGTGAATTGTTATTATATGTAACCATTTCATCATTTGAACTTGCTCAAGTGTAAAACCTCGACGGGGCTCAAGACGAGGACGTGATTCTGCCGAAGACAGGCAATGTCAACACCAGGGAAGTGTGCAAAAGAGCACTCTGGTTCCCTTTGCCAAACTTCTCTCACACATCCAGGTAAGACCGCTAAGAACCACCTGACTGTACTAGTCTACACAGTTCATGTAGGGATTATGAGACATTTGACAATTTGTATCTATCATACCATTGTTTTCAGGCTCTGAAAAAGGACTTGAGGGATGTTTTTGCTGTATACAGTACATGGACTCTGCTGTGGAGCTGGGGAGCCAGAGTAAACTGCTGTTGGAGTGGATTGGCATCAGCAGCAGCGCTGTCCAGGGTGACCAGGGTGGTGACACCCAGACTATATTACAGAACTTAATCGTCTAAGAAGCTTTAGATTGTTTATAGATTTTGTCCAGCATGTAACTCAGGTGTTGTTAGTTGCAGTCTTGAACAAGGACAGTGTGTTGATTTCCCCTGGTGTTCCTCATTGGTAGGGACTTCCAGTGATGATCATCTACAGTCACCAAACTCTTTTTTTTTTTTTTAGAAATGCTATACAGTACCATTACTGGGTAGAGCCTCCTTTTGTTTGCAAAACAGCTGCAGTTCTTTATGCCATGAACTCCAAAAGATGTAGGAAATCCAACTTCTACATCTGTTATTCTATTCACGAGTGCTCTATCAGGTGTCTTTAATGTGTCAGATCACTTAAGGATTTGCTATGTTTTTTTTTCTAACCTTGCACCCCCACCGCCACCCCTCCAATCCCCAACTTCAACCTCATCATTTCTATTCCTTTATCCCATCTTTGTTCACATCCCCCATATAAGTACAGAGTAGTGTAATGCTATGCCAGTAGCTAAGAAAGGTGCCTCAGTGCTAATCCCTCCAGATATTCAGGCTTTCCGGGGCTGCTGTCATTAAGCTCAGTGATTCTGTGTGTCCCCTTAGTTCCATGTAGACAAGCCTTTCTTAGGGCTCGTGGATATTATAGCAGACTTCCTCCAAGCTCTATTATACAGTAAGTAATTAAAATTCTGGAATTCTGGATAAACTAAGTAATTAAAAACTATTAAACCAAATCTAGAAATTATTACAATAATTACAATTACTGTATAGTATTAGTGAAAAATACAATACCCATTTTAAATTATATATATTATAAATGTGTCAGTGATCTTAAAATACTAAAATATGTAATTATCAATCCACACAGTGTCAAATGAAAAGGCTCAAACATACCTTATACACATATCAGCCATAACATTAAAACCCCATTATGCCCAGTATTGTGTAAGTTCACCTTTTTTGGTTCAAACTTTTTACTGTCTAGTCAATAAGTTCACCTTTTGCTGCCGGGTCAGCTCTGGATCCTCAGCGCATGACTCTCACATGCCAGGATGTTGGCGAGAGATCTTTTTGGGTGCTCTGTGGGTCAGACTTGTTTGTCCAGCACATCCCATGAATGATCTACCAAATTGAGATATGGGGAATTTGGAGGGCGGATCAACAACCTTAAACTCTTTGCCTGCATACATGACAGTATGTGATGCACTGGTTGCTCTGATACCTTTCTATAACTACCAGCACTGGCTTTTTCAGCAATCTGTGCAAGATTAGATTTTCTGTTTGTCTGATTTAAAAATCCTTGCACATATTTTAAAGTGATTTTTAGACTGACTATATGTATTGCTCACTATTTGAAAATAAATCAGGATACAGTATGGTTCCACCTCTAATAGTCATGCAGGTCATAAATCAGATAAAGAAAGATTCATTTGATATTTGTAAGACTTGTACACTTAACTCATGGAACAGTAGGAACTGCTTATATCTGCTTTCTCTTCGGTGATTACAGGACTACAGGCACAGGTGGCTTCTCTAGAGCGCTCCCTACAGGACAAAAAGTAGAGGCATAGATCAGAGCGGATCAGAAGGAAACAGATACACAATACTCTAGTTGTAAGCTTTAGATTTGCTTCTGGATTTTGTTGGTTTATAAAATAAAAAAAATTATACTAAATATGAAATATAGCATATATAAATGAAATATAAACAAGTTGCAATAAACGCCTTGTATAATTTCTGGAATGAGATTACACTAGATTATATAAACATATAATTTATGGTGGAGGTTTGGTTATTGGAATAGAGGATAGAGAAAAAGAATAGTATAAACAATAGGAAGAATATATGTTTTTTTATGTATTTATTCTGACATAAACCTTATGAATTCATTCTGCTTTTAGGAGTTGAGGGGTAATGTTAGAGTGCACTGCAGGGTGCGCCCCATCCTACCGTTTGACCACATTCAAGGTCCCATTCCTTATCCAGTAATGGGTGAGAATTCGATTCAATCTTTGTACTCCTAATACTTATTTAGCTGTGGTGGTGATGGCGTTTCTGCTGCCACGTCCACACAGTGGATTAGTGTTTCTGACAGTACAATTGCACAGGGCTCATGCCTAGGATAAATCATGTTTTGCTGTTCCAGGCACCCATCCTTTGAAGTTGTGGTGCAGGCTGTCAGTGATGTAAGTGAACTGGTTAATGTACTATGCATGCAAACCTCTAATGACCTGCTTAATGAGCTAATACCATGACTTGATTATATGGCCCACACTATGTTTTTCAGGACGCTGTCGTTGTGGATTGTGCGAAACCTGGGAGTCCGCAAATGAACAAAATGTTTGAATTTGAGAGGTAAAAAAAAATAAACACAGCACTGATCAACAATATCTATATGTGAAATTACCACAAACTTTATAATGCTTCAACCTCCTGACATTTGTAATTTGAATGAACCTGAATTTTGTGGTCACATAATGACAGTTTCAGCAGTCCAAAAATAGTCTTTCTATCCAAGGTTTAATTTGAATACACCTTCATTACTGCACCATCATTACTTCGATACAACCGTGTGTAAGCTTCCATTACAAGTGAGGAAATGTATTTTCTGTCTCAAGGCTGTTCAAGGTAATTAAGGTGAACTAGGCAGTTATTCTGAGTGAAGCTGAAAAGTTGCTTTAATACAAAGTGTCTGTGTGTGTTTCATCATGGGGATCTGATGAACAGGGTACACGCACCAGAGGACTCGCAGGACGTCGTGTTTGAAGAAGTAAAGCCTCTTTTGACATCTCTGTTGGATGGGTAAGCTCAAAGCTTAAGATTGTGTGGAAATTTTCGTTTCATCCATTTATAGTTACACTTAACTATGACTGCACTTTGACTGCAGTCACTCGATAGTTCAGGACTGGAGTTTCCTATAGTCTACCTGAGCTTCCAGTAACGAACTGGACTCCATATTAACTTAAACATCTCCTGTTATACTGAACTTCCAGCGTCCAAGCACACAGTATGACTGCAGATCAATCCCTGCTATCCGTTATCACCCAAATGACGATGGGTTCCCTGTTGAGTCTGGTTCCTCTCAAGGTTTCTTCCTCCTGCCGTCTCAGGGAGTTTTTCCTTGCCACCGCCGCCGTCGTCCTCATCAGGGACGATCTTAACATTTTGATTCATACACATATTCACATTTCATACAAACAAATATTTCTTTTGATCGTGTAAAGCTGCTTTGCGAACCAAATCAATTGCTAAAAGCACTATACAATAGCACTTAAAAGAATTTTGTGTTGATGCTGAGCTGAGTAAAGATGAACGCTGTTATCAACCTTGTGGCTTATATTCAGGTGTAATGTGTGTATCATGGCATATGGGCAGACAGGAAGCAGAAAACACTCATCCTAAACAGGACTCACAGAAAGGGATTATTCCCAAAGCAGCAAAAGAGCTATTCAAGTAAGTCCTGACAATTATCATATTTTTTTGTCATACGTATAATGTTGTGTATAGCATGTAAAATTAAGAGTAAGAATCAGCACTGATGCCTGCTATTTGTCAGGTTGATCTCAGAGAAGCCAGCAGAAAGATACACAGTGGAGGTTTCCATAGTGGAGGTTTATAATAACGAGCTGCTGGACCTTTTGGCCAAAGATGAGGACGGGGCAGCCGTGGGCGTTAAGAGAGAAGTCATCACGACCAGCACAGGCATTAGTGAAGTGCCCTGTCTTACACATGAGTGAGTGATGCTGCCAACTCGAAATTCATTACAAACATTATTTTTCCTCATTTTGAGGAATTCCTCAAGAGTAATAAGTGCCGTTACTGTCTGCAGGGAAGCATGAAACTGGGGTTGTGTGTTCATGTTCATGCTAATCTTGTAGCAGAAAACACTATGACAATACTATCGTACCACAGACATAACGTGATCATATTGTTGTGACAGTATTATTATGAATATGTGTGTGTGTGTCAGGGTGGTGCACAGCTCAGCAGATGTGATGCAGCTGTTGGGTGCAGTGTTGCGACTGAGGGCACACAGTCCCACGCTGGTTCACAGGGACTGCTCCAGTCACATACAAGAGCCCTAGCTCTCAGGCACGGGGTATGATAGACACACACACACACACACACACACACACACACACACACACACACACACACACACACACACACACACACATCATTCAATTTGTATAGCACTTTTAACAATGGATATTGTTATACTACACACACACACACACACACACACACACACACACACACACACACACACACACTTCAAAGCCATCAGTGTCCTGACACGGGTACAACTGAGGCTGACACACCTCATCACCACCAGGCTATTGTTCTCTCTCTCTCTCTCTCTCTCTCTCTCTCTCTCTCTCTCTCTCTCTCTCTCTCTCTCTCTCTCTCTCACACACACACACACACACACACACACTAGTCCAGTAACTCTGATGTTCAGACATCATTTTAGCAATGACATTTTTCTTTTTTAAAGTTCATTTTCACACAAAGTTGAACCTTATCTGAGAAAGCCATACTGTGCAACCGTCCCTTAAAGACAGCTTAATTTTCTCAGCCATCTGCCTTATCTGCACATTCACATCCTTATCTAGCCTCTGTGTTTTAGAAGAGAAAGTCTATCTTCCGCTGAACGTTACATATTCGTACAGAAGTAACGACGACAAAACAAGCCGGACAGAGTAAGAGCAAGACTCCATAGGCAGAGTGCAGTGTGAATACATTTACTGAGTGGTTCTCTGTGTGTGTGTGTGTGTGTCTTTGCACTACAGCTTACACGTTGCAAAGCACAAGGAAGAACGCTCAGCGTGGAGCACAGAAGCAGTGGTGGAGCCCGCGCTGCTCCAGAGCTGCCTTCTCTCACTCTTCCAGCCCAGGTTAATCTCCTCAGTCTTCCTCCAGGGATGTCTTACCCCAAGAACCTCTCAGAACAAAGCTGCAGCTGGTTGCTGGTTGGTGTTCCTAAGTTGCCCGTAGTGTGTGTGTGTGTGTGTGTGTGTGTAGTGAGTGTATGTGTGTGTGTCTGTGCCCTGCGATGGATTGGCACCCTGTCCAGGGTGTACCCTGCCATGTGCCCTAAGTCTCCTGGGATAGGCTCCAGGCCCCCCGTGACCCTGAATACAGGATTAAGCGGTATAGATGATGAGTGAGTGAGAGTGAGTGAATGATTCATATGTCAATTCCTCTGAAACTGATCAGATACAGAGACTGGACAGAAAAGTAGAGTCAACTTGTGAAAAAATTTGAGCCCAAAAAAGTCCTTCAGGAGAACTATTCCTCAAGACTAGATTAAAAATACAATAAAATCTGGCTCTTTAGAAGCAAAATATGAAACAATAATAAGGGGTGGATCCCCTTTTGCACAATACTGTATATCTATTGAATAACATTTCTGACCTCAAACTCAAATATTTTGAATTTCCACAAAAAAAAGTGTGTGTTTGTGTGTGTGTGTGTGTGTGTGTGTGTGTGTGTGTGTGTGTGTGTGTGTGTGTGTGTGTGTGTGTGTGTGCTTGAGTGTGTTGTAGGCACTTCAGGAGTGAGTGGAGCGGCTCTGTGGGAGAGCTCGTGTATAAACCGCAGTCTCTCAGCTTTGTCGGATGTCCTGGCAGCTCTGGCAGAGCAACGTCCCCATGTGCCCTACCGTAACAGCAAACGTACCCACCTTCTACAGGACTCCATAGGTGAGCATGATAAGTACAGAGGAAAAATTTGTTTCATATGATGCCACATGCAAATGGTTCTTAGTTTAAATATTCATCACTTTTGAACAACCAATTTATTAAAAAAATATATTATGTACGAATAAAATCATTTGCATTCTCCATGTTGCTGTGAAAATCCCTAATTCAGTTCTGACTCAGCCAACTGGTGCAGCTTTACCTCCTCTCTTCTTGCAGGCGGTGACGCTAAGCTGCTGGTGATGCTCTGTGACTCTCCTACTCTGCACTGTCTGTCAGAGACTCTGCAGTCTTTGGGCTTCAGCTACAGAGCCAGACAGATTCAGAGAGACGAACGACATAGGAAGAACGCAGGGCTGAAGAGGAAGTAAATCAGCAGACGTGTAAAATACTGTAGGGCATAAAATGTGACCGAGAATGGAAGAGTTTTACAGCTTTAAATGGATCAGCCTACGTGTAAGGTTTCATGATACCAGGTCAGGTCATGAGGCTACATGGCACAGGTATCACATGTTCAATATGAGACAAGACATTGTTTTACGACAAGGAATAAAATACTGGTACTGCATGTAAATACTGCATGTAGGGTGTAATTACTACAGTTTGTTGCTTATGTTACTAGCTTGTGTTGCAGGAACAGGTTTGATTATATTCAGAAAGCAACATCTTGAATAAAATATTAACATTTATCTCAGACTCATCAGATCTTTCTTTCTCAAATATTTTAATAAGCCTTAGCCATGTGATTAAGTAGACTGTTCTGAAATGTTTAGGAAAATACATATATGAAAACAACTTGTATTATTTGAATTAATTTATTTTGGATTGTTTTGCCATGATGTTAAACTGTTTCACTGTTTAAACGTTCTGTAGTTAGAAGCAAATATTGGTCTTCTTTTTTAACATAAGTGTAAAATCGGCTTAGATATCCAAGTGACAAATCTTTTTTTTTTTTTTTGTAAAGTACTTGAGTTTTTGGTTGCAAGAACATGCTGTATAAACTGACTAAACTACATGTCATGTGTAATGTGCAGCACATGGCTCCTGCTCCACCGTGACCATTTCATACCAGGTTTATATAAATTCGGACACTTCTTCTAATGTATTGCTTTTTGTTTAGTGATTTACATTGTAGAACAATACTGGACACTCTCAAATCTATTAAATAACAATATGGAGTCAGGTAATTAAGTAACAACAATTACTATTAACATGTGTTATTTGAAGACATGAAGGTCAGCTGTTCTGGAATAGTTCTTACAAGAACAATTTTGTCAAGTACATTTGCAAAACCCATCAAGCACCATGATGAAACTGATGAAGACCATCATGAAGAACATCCCAGGACGGCAAGACCAAAACGTACCTCTGCTGCAGAGGAGAAGTTTATTTAGCGTTACCAGCCTCAGAAATCACCTATTAACAAACAGCACCTCTTGTATCATGAAGGCTTTACAGACCATAAATAAAAGCAGACTTCAATATCAACTGCTCAAAGGAGATGATTGCATTTTTGGATGCCTTCAGCACTGTAGAAAGGAACTAAATTATGTATATGCTTATGCTTATATACCTATGTATATTTGTGCATTATATATATAATATGTAAGTATTTCAATGAGATAAAAGCGTGCCTGGAAAAGTTACTTTTATTGGTTGTATATGTGTTTGTTTATTACAATAAATTGAAACAATACAATAAAGAGGTACAAGAGGACAACTTAATTACAGCAACTGAAAAACAAAGGACATGAATGTATTAGTAATATGAAGGAATACAGCAAAATAGGACAAGAGATGGGTAATACCAGAGGTGGAAAGAGTATAAAACTTTTGCTCTCAAGTAAAAGTACTGTTACTTCAGTGAAATTTTACTGAAGTATGAGTAAAGTTACCATTATAAAAATCTACTCAAGTAACAGTAACAAGTAGCTAATAAAAAATGTACTCGGAGTGAGCAGGGGTGGGATGGGGGATTCTAGTGTAGTTCAAAAAAAGACAAAGTGATATAAATCTCAAACTAGTTGTTTTTAATTGGAGAAACACCTTTGCATAATAAAACTGTTGCCTTGCTTGTGCTTGAAATCAAAGTGGTTGCTTAAATATGACCAGGGGTTCGCTTCATGAGAATCTGACGGCATTTCGCTTTCAGCTGGGTCTGCATCGTTCTCGTGAGTTTAGCGTCTTTGTTCTCCCTGTCCAGCAATCATTCAATTGCAATTTTTTCCCCTTCCCCGTTGAATTATTTTTTAGTATTTTTCATTTTCAATCATTTAATTTTTAGTCAGTAGCGAATATGGTTTAAAATGTAGCGAAGTACAATACTTCAAACAAAACATACCTAAGTAAAAGTTAAATTACAGATTTTAAAAACTACTTTAAAAAGAAGAAGTACACAAAAAAAAAACCTACTCAATTACAGTAAAGCGAGTAAATGTAATTAATTACTTTCCACTTCTTCCAGTACAATATATAAACGGTGAGGGAGAAATTACCAAGAGACACATTTTTACACATCTTTACTTAAAACTATCATAAGTCTACCATTATTTTTTTTTATTAAATCTAATTATTTTATCAAGAGATTTCAGAAGTGAGTTCATTTCCATTTTTAAACAGAGGAAAGTCTGTTGTGACGTTTGACATCTTTGTTTAGGAATAAACAATGTTGTGCTTAGAACAATACACTTAACTACATGTTTAAGAAGCGTGTTTTCTAAATTTCCCTAATTAAAAATATCTTTAAATACTAAAAGAGTATGCTATTTTAGGCAAATATGCTACTGTGTCACAGAAGTAGTATTTATTATCTACCTCCTATCATCTACGCTGGCTGTTTGTGTGTGTATGTGTGTGTGTGTGCATTTCCGGTTGTTTTGAAACGCTGAAACCCGGCGCCGCTTTGCGCAGCCAATCAGAAGCGACGCTTACCAAACGTCATACGTCACGTGAAACATTACACAAGCAGCGCCCGACCCTGTTTCACCCTCCTGGCGTTATATAACATCTGTTATAACACCTGACTTAACCGTGATAACACGCGAAGAAGCAGGTAGGTAATGTGTGATTTTTCTTTCTTTCTTTTTTTTTAAACAAGCGGCCGAATTAAATGCTGTATTATTAGCACGAGCTGCGTCAGTAAGTAAGTTAGTATATTGGCTGGAGTGCGTTACAAAACATGTGACATGTTGTGTTCCCGAGCAGCAGCAGTGGAGTGTAAGTCGCAAAGATGCTGAGGACTATGGGTAAAATGATGTTTGGAAGCTGGGAGAATCCTAAATTTACTCTTCAAGAAAACAAGGTTGGTCAAATAATGCTTGTTGAAGTTGTTAAGATATTATGTCTTGTGTGTGTGTGTGTAAATAAAATGTGTGTGTGTGTGTAAATAAAATGTGTGTGTGTGTGTGTCAGGCTGATGACTATGAGGTGAGGACCTATCACACCACTAACTGGGTCAGTACTACAGTCAGTGGCCTGGATCAGGATGAGGCGTTGAGCACCGGCTTTAAGAGACTCTTCAAATACATCCAGGGAACTAATGAGAAGCGTAAGCCCTGCATGCTGTTTAACAGAATATTCTATTGATTTATATTCAGTGTTTTGTTTTTACTTTGCTTCTCTCAGTCAGAGGCTGATGAACTCACCTGAACAAATAACAGTCTCTGTGGTACATGGCTATGGTTATCAGTTAACCCAGCTCTTCTGCCAGTTTATAAACCGAGCATGTAGTAGGAGTGTTACTAAAGAAAGCATTCAGGTTTAAACACCTGGGCTCGTATGCACAAAACTTCCTAAAACCTAAAAGTTGTTCCTAGTGATGAAATTCTAAGAAAAATCTTAGAATTATGGCATTTTCTTAGATTTTGCCCTTAAATTTAGGATTAAATCTTAGTAAAGATAAAAATGATTCACCAACCATCTTAGCCCTAAAAACAGCTCCTAAGGTAAAATTTGTTAAGACTAGAGAGGAGGACTTTTAAGAGGCTTAAGAGTTTCTATAGCAGAGGACAAAATGGAGGAAGGAAGAAATATTCTCCAAACACTGAACGTAAAGCTAAAAGTAAACACTGCTCTTCTGTCCAGTCTGGTTTTCTTGTTGTTTTACTTCCTTCCATTTCTCTTGGATTGTTGGCTACATACCATCCAAAAGTGCAACTTAAATAAACTGTCCTGCAATCATGTAAACTGTAAAAGTTGAGACATTTTGCTCCCATCAATCTAAAATGGATTACAAGTAATAAAATCAGTACAGTAAATAAATGTGAGAACTTAAATATAGTAACTACTGTGTGGAAACTGGTTGCTTCAAAAGTTGACACATTTTCAACATTTGGGTGTTTAATTATCTTTAAGACATTAAGCCTAGAATCTTTGCATAAAGTAGCCTGTAGTCATGATTATACAATTTCTTCATATACAAAAATTATGATTTCACTGTTTGTTCTATTATCATGTATTCTGTCTTCACAAAGAGCACATTTCAAAACCTTTGCAGTGGTCAGAGGTTATTTTTTTAAATTAACCAATCACAGTCCTTGAATTGCTGCATCATCCCTAGCAACAGGGTCGACCACACCCCCACACTAAGATAAATGTTTTTGTACTTTCCTTACTCAGAGTTGCACTAAAACTTTTTCTAAATCACTTTTAGTCTAAGACTCTGTATAATCTAATAATCTGTGAAGATTCCCAGTCATCCAGGTGAGGTTATTTAGGAGCTGAGTCACGTCAACTGGATGTGGTGACATAGCCTGAAGTTTTTGGAGACTAGTTTCTTTGCAACATGCCAACAGATGGCAGCACAAGGCTGCATGTTCAGTCACAGGGAGCACATACTGTAGCTTCATAAGTCAGTGTGCCAAAAGACATCATCCTGTGTACATCAACTGGTGCTATTCTGACCATGTGCGTTCTGACATCTGCAATTTCAAATTGGAAGAAGGAGTGAATGTCAGATTCTGTGTGTGACTGGGCAAATCCACCATGTAAATGATTGACATGATTCGGTAAGTTTACGGCGATGCTGCAGTGAGTCGTTTGAGGTGTTTTCAGGGCGTACCGCGAAAGAGACTGTATCTGTGGTGGCCCAGTCTCAAAACGTTTTAAAACTCTAATCTGGCGTATTAGTATCCTCCAGGATCAAAAGAGTCCTCCCGTATCTGAAAGGTTTGAAAGGACTCTTTTGACCCTGGAGGATCGTAATATGAGAAACTTAACACATTCAATCAGATCGATGAAGCTACTTGGATGAGCAATAAAACATTTCTACAGAAAACATCTCTGTTTTTGAGCTGCAGTTGTCAGTTCCAGGACTGCAAGGCCAGTGATAAAATTTTTTTGGGATTCAAACTTATGGATTGAGTAATTATGACAGTGCATTTAGACTCTGTCCTCCACTACTGCAAATGCTGCAGCATTTAAACCATTGGTTTCCTCTGATTTAGACTATTAGGAAAAAAAAGAGGAGGTTCAAACTAAACAATATCTACTATAATATTGTAAATTACATGAGGGTTTAGAAAACAACACAGCTGCACAATTTGATAATAAAAATCACTTTGATTATTTTGACACATAATTGTGATTTAAACTGCGATTTAAAGTAACTATTAAATGTACCATTTTGTATTGAGATGTATTTATCTAGACAACAGCAAATTGTCTTCGTTCTAATCTGGGGTTGCTTCAGTTGGTGAGGTCTAGGCTCAGCTACGTTATCATGTATCATATACGTAGTCAGCTGATGAACCTGAACGTACTGAATGACCCTGATGGTACAGGCATCTTCTAAAGCTAAAATTTGCGTTCCCAAAATGCCCGCAGTGTGTGAATGCATGTGTGAATGTTGACCGGAGGTTCTGCCATGGACATAAAATGGGAATGAATACAATGGTAATGGTACAATGGTAAGAGATTCTTAGATGAAGCGTACAGTAGCTACCGAGGTTAAATCTGCTTACATTTGATCTTTGGCCAGCTCATGTGATTAAAACACTTAGGCTTTGATGAGTAAAGGAACAGCTCATAAACATTCAGTGCCTCTATAAAACAAGGTGGTCATTGTAATCTTTTCTCCATATAGAGTGAGGGAATAAAACTCGTACAAGAATGCAAGGCAAGCACTATTATTAATTTGAGAAATGGCTAAAATGCACAAACATCTCATTGTCAGCACAATAGCATGTGGCTCATCAATTCACTAATGCAACTTATTTTATGCATCAGGTATGAATTTTTTCAACATGCTATATTTTTCATTATAAAGAAATCAAAATAAAAAAATGTGGCTCGGTGTGAAGCTTTAATGTTAACACCAAAAGAGATTTATTTTCCCATAACTGCATCGAACAAAGTCTTTTATTCCTCTTAAAGCACAGCAACTTGCCAAAGAAAGTGACTGGATAAAGATTTTAATTTGTGTTTGTGGAGTGTTCATGTCAAATTTTTGATTGTGCAGAATAACAGAACACGGTTTTGAGAGTTAAACACTTCATTTATTCCTTTCTGCTACACTAATGCACTTCTCCCAGCATTTCACTAGTGCTTGGATGCCATCAAGGTAGAAAGTTTTTTTTAATACCCCAGAGCCTGCTTTTCGTCTGGAAAACTGGCCTTCCAGGAACTTCTTTTAATGTCCAAAATATGTGGAAATGTCTTGGGGTCAGGATTGTGTTGATGACTGATGTTGGTGAATGACCGTGTGTACAGTTCCCACAGACACATACGTCTCTTCTGCAAGTTGTTAAGTTTTCTGTCGATTTTCAAGGATAATTTGCTGAATGATTACCTCAGCTGGCTTGTATCATGACCGCTTATGTTTTAGTAGTCGTAAATACTCGTTTCTGTACATTTTCTTTAAATCAACACAAATGCACCTGCAAACCACAAAACCCTGTATTCACTGCTCTGAAGACATGTTAAAAAATGTTAAGGAACTGCCTAGACTGACTATTATCTAGCAACAACTAATTCTTCAACTAACAACACTAGATTACGAGTAACGTCTGTAATGTAGGTTCGACAATAACCTGTTGAAACAAGTAAATAAGTCTTCGTACTTTCTCTGTGGATTTCAGCCTGTATGATGTCCAGTTTAATAAGACTTCAATGTGCCATAAAAATAATAAAACAAGGGTTGAAGGTTATTTTCAGTGACCACTTTGACTAGTTTATACAGAGATATGGCTGACAAATGAGCCTATAGTCGAGTGTTACTCTGATGCAATGCTGATTCACACTGCTAATTTGACAAGTTTGCAACTTTTCTTTGAACAGCTCAGCAGAACAGCTGTATCATGTCATAAAAAAAGTACCAGATGTGTACATAATGTCTTTAAAAAAATTTTTTTTTTTTTTTAGAGGACATTTGAACTGTGTTTAACAGTGAAAGGAGTTGTTACCTTCTCTTCCTATAATGATGTGCTCTGTATTAGAGGTTGCCGTGGACATGACTGCCCCAGTAGCCTGTCATATTAACCCTGGAGCAGAACCGACATCTGAGGGCTCCTTCACTGTGTCCTTTTACGTCCCTGAGGCGCACCAGGCCGAGCCCCCTAAACCCAGCATCCCTGAAATCTTCGTCGAGAACAGGAAGGAGTTCACCGTGTTCGTCAGGTATTTACGTTAGAACGTCGACACATCTCTATGAGTGATGCTATAAACTCCGTTTCTGTGTTTACGTATCGTTTTTTTGTGTGTGTGCTTGGTAGGGCATTCGGAGGCTTTGCAAACGCTCAGAACTCCCATGATGAACTGCTCAAGCTGATGGAGAGCTTGAAGAGGGATGGAAAGAGCTTCAAAGAAGTTCCTTACTACCGCGTGGGCTACGACAGTCCCTTCAAGCTTGTTAACCGCAAGAACGAAATCTGGCTCCTACAGGACGAGAGGAAGGAGTAAATCAATGCAGCGTTTACATAATGCATAACAAAGGTCAAATTTCGGGTTTGGAGGTTATCATTTCCAGGTTAAACTGTCGTATCTGTTGTCGTGCCTTTACGTCCGTAAGTGCCTGTCCAGAGTTAAAGTTATATGAAATCCAAACATAATTTGATGATTCCATCAGTACCGCAGACATCCTACAGTATGTCTGACTGCATTCTACATTCTCCTTTTTATTGTCTTTGTACTTGTGCGTTATATGGATTGAGTTATTACAGTTTTTGTATTGTCTATTAGCCAGATGAGAAAATGCAGGAAGCAGGTGTTGGCCTTCGCCGTCTCTTGCTGGTAGCTGTTGTGGGAAAGGAGAGAGCTGCCCGCTGGCTGGGAATTGGCAAATGACCAAAGTGGGAAGATAATGTTAGGGGACACAGTCCAGTACAGCTGTCATTGCGTATCAGTCATTCAGACAGGATGTCAAGATTGTGTTTTCACATCAGATGGCGTGTTTACCAGCGTACTACAGTACTAAACGTCAGGGGTATTAAGTATATTTAATATGTATGATTACATCTTACATCTGGCTAGCTATAACTGTTCTGTGATAACATTGTAGGGTTAATTAGAGGGTAATGCAAAAGTGGGAATAACTTTCCTTTTTGTGGGTCATTCAAATTGCACCTATTGGTAACTCTTCTACATTCCGTAATCAGTCATAATTTTGAGTAATTAACATGACCAACCACTCAATTGATTAATAATTGGTTTAAATGCACAGTTATAGGTTCAAAGTGCAGGTAGGTTAAAATCCCATGACTTCAAAGTTGGCCCTGTTGCAAGGCCCTTACCGCATAACTGCTCTCGTATATAATAAAATACAAATGTAAGTCATTCTGGATAAGGGCGTCTGCCAAATGCCTAAATGTAATGTAGATCAATGCTTCCTTGAAGGCTGTCATTAAAAACACAACTCAAAATTGCATAGAAATGCATATAAATATTACCATAGGTGTTTGGTTTTTATAAATTTTCCTGCTCTGCACATCAACTGTGAAGATTTTCACCCAGAAAGCAAATGTATATGTAAATTAATTTTACCCTTTTCTTTCCTGATGTTGAGTAGGACCATTGTATAGAGAAAGAGTTACTCTGTCACTGTGTGAAATTTGAATGAAAAGCTATGTCCACTTTTATTAGTTATACAACTCGCACGCCCTGTTAATCAGGGAGAATAACTTTACAAGACAGGGTTTGTGATCACTTGTCTGATTACTCCTCAATCATCATGTAACCAATTAACGTGAACACTATTACATTCCTTTTACTTCCAGTTACTATGTTCCTATTCCTATGTACTATGAGACTGCACTCACATTTCAAGTCTTTAATCATCATTTTATATGTTTATATGTGAATTGCTTAATTAAATGTCAAATTCTACCCCTTTTACTACAATGAATAAACATTATAAACATTTCAAATCTAGAATCATTCATTCTATATTAAATTTCACTGTTTTACATGTTTAAACGTTCTCAGTGTGGATGATTTGAGCTTAAAATCTGAGGAAGACACGAGTACAGCTGCAGGGAGAAAGTATTCACTGATCCTCATGTAGACTCTGCACTGTCATCAGTTTATTTTCAAGGCAAGTGTTGCCTGAGGATCATGTTCATGCACTCAGCACTGTGTGAGAACTGCATTAATATACTGCGCGCTGATACCAAGCCAAAACACCGCCAGGATCTGTTTATTTCTGTGACAGCATCACAAACCCATATCAGTGAGAGTTGTGAAATTTAAAAATAAAACTTGTTTTTGTGGAAGTTAAATAATAACGAGTCTGTAATTTCATACATAACGAGAACCCCAGACAGTCTGTTGCCCCTTGACCCAGACTAACAACACAAAGGAAAGTAGCGGAGCAACACCTGGTTGTATTGCATAAATCATAAAAGCACAAAGCTGAAGACGAATAGTGGAATTTTTATTTATCCACAATATTCCTCATGTGTAAATGGATAAATAAAAATTCCACGATTTGTCTTCAGCTTAGTGCTTTTATGTATGTATGTATGTGTGTGTGTGTATATATATCTACATTAACAATGCCCTCCTTTTTGCATTTTTCCATTTCTGGATTGACCCTATTGTGACCTCATATAAGGAGATACCCCTCCCCCAGTTTGTTGCTTAGCTCTGCTGTTCTCTGGAACAACGTGGCTCAGCAGTAGCACATTTACATGGACACTGAAACAGTGCATTTGGAGTGAAATAAGATGATTTTGAGATGTGAAATACATTATCTGAGAGCTATTTTGGCTGGGACAGTAACACATTAACACCTGTTTCCTTGATAAGGGAATAGAAAAATATGGGAAATTGTGTTTTGGATATCTGACATAATTCTATAAACCTGACTTGATCCTCCTTAAGGCTCTGTGTCTTCTGGACTACAAGATGGAGGTTGGGAGGACAGAGATGGACATGACCGAGCAGTAAGCGGTGACCCTCCAGAAATCGTTAGAGATGACATACAACCATGGGTGCCATGGAGACGCCCGTAATGAGTGTGGTTTGTCCGACTAGCTGACAGGTAGCAGTGAATCTCAAACACAGATGGGCCATTTTTAAATATCACCATTTATTGTATTAGAGAGACAAACATGAGGGTTAGCAGCCGCCTTTCTCTGTCACTGTGATTTTGGTTTCCTGGATCAAAAGGACAAGTATGAGACATAAAGGCCACAAAGTCGGAAACTGATCATGGGACTAAAACAGTGATGTAACTGTTTCTAAATAATGATGACTCTGTGCTGCAGATCTTTGAAACCCCTCTGAAATAAACGTCACATCACATTCTGCTTAATCTAAAAATAAATACTCTACAAAAGAAAGCCATTTCCTCTAACAAGGGTGTACAAAGTCTTTGAAAATAAATCCAAAAGTTATTTCTTAATATTTTGGTTTATATACAAAAAAAAAAAACAGTATAAAACTGCACATGAGAGATTTTATGTAAGATTTTAAAGTTGTTAGTAAATGAGAAGAAATGTAAAAGCTAGTCTTTAGCAATGCTTTACAGAAGAATCTTTATTGCTCCCAGTCGAGTGAGCGCCTGAGCTCCCCAGAGTCCCTACAGCAGGCGACATTTACATTTAAACTCTTTGGTTACCAAAATATTTCAAAACAACACAGATGTTACTCGGTTCAAGTAGGTTTTCTCTTTGTAGGTAAAAACTCATAAGCAACACGGGCTGGACATTTAAACAATTTGAACGAGCAACAGACAAACGAACACATGAACACAGTGCAAACCTACATACTAAAAATCGGACAGAGAATCTTCTACAGCACCTCAACCTGCGTCTCAGTTGTGCAGCTTCAACAGTCCTGTACATGACACTGTTCGCCACTTTGTGTTGGAAATGTCTGTCAGTTTCCCCACAACCAGTCTCGAGAGCGAGCGGAAACAGTGGAAATGCTTTTACATGGCATCCGAAGATCTGTCGATCTGAAATTCACCATAAATTTCTAAGCAAGTGTTCAGTGGTCAGTTCACTGCAGGCGGGCTGGGCTGCAAGCTCGAGAACACTCTGTGCTTTTCACAAAGAAGAGCCGTTCTATCCACTGGTCAAAGGGATGACAGTTGCTTGGCAAATCCTTCATCTCAGATTCCAACATACCATTTATTATAACTCAGTCCTTACACCTTCCCAACATAAAGTTCTTAAGGTAAACAGTGGAAGATGACGAGCAAACCAAACAGAACAAAGAAATGGATTTTTGTAGAACTAAGTGTACTACTATAAAGGAAAGTACTCTCTCTTATACAACGGCAGGAACAAAAATAGTGAAGAGCTGTGACAGAAATGGGATCTACTTCAGACACAAATTAGTCTGAAGGAGGCACCTTATGGCTCGGCGTATCTCCATTACAACCGGCTTTGTGCGGCACGGCCCGGTGCCTTGACTGAGAACCAGACAGATTAGAGGCTCCCATCTGCCCTTCCACTGGTCCTCTGCCTCTGGTCAGTCTCTGCTCCTGTGACGAAGTTCATTCGTTCCCTTAGTGGGAAAAGTCTTTGTCATGTTAAGTCTCCCCTTCACATAAAGTGCCAGTTAAGTCTTGAGTAACTGTGATGGAGGAACCTAATGGAGAAACAGCTTCATCCAGTCCTTCTCCACTCTCTGTTAACTCTCCTTCCCGCTCACAGATAACGGTCATTGGGCTGCTAGGAATTCGACTCCGGGAATTGTACCTGCTGCTGGCAGCAGAGGGCGGTGTGCGAGATCGGCCGTACTTTGGTCCCAGCATTGAGGAAGGGGACAAGGGCGAAGACGGAGAGTAACGTTGCAGTATGGCCTCATTCCGGGGCCAGTCCTCTGGCAGCCTCTTGCTGCGACCAGGGGAAGAGCAGGGGCTGTCCAGGCCTCCTGTAGGTGAACTCGGATCCAGAGAGGAGTCTAGAGATCGAGTCCTTTGGGACCGCGGGTCAGTTGTGCGGAGCATTTCGGTAGCGGACATGCGGAAGCTGCCTTCTGTGCGGCTGCCCTTCTTCAACAGCAGTGCTTTAAAGGTGTCACTGCTGGTGGCTGATTTGCGCAGGCTGCGCTGGATAGAACCGGACTGTCGAGGCAGAGTCGAGGTGAGGGAAGGAACTGGTCCTGTCGGTGTGGCCGGAGGAGATGAATGACCTCGCACGCGCTCATCGTCTGACTCCTTTCGACCCAGGACCTTTCGCTTGGACCTGCAAAGTAAAAACACAAGGAGGGGTCAGAAATGTTCAAACGGAGGAGGTGCGAACTAAAACCATGGTTATGCAAGATGGGATGCAAGCAAAAAACTGCTAACACAAGCTGTGTCTCAAAAGCCTGAGACGGGTTGAGTTCTTACTTGCAAAGGTTACCCGTGTATTAGTTATGTAATTAAAGCCAATTTATTATAAACTGAAGTGCAAATAAAGCTACTCCTACTTCAATCTTTTCTCCCCTCAAGATCAAAAAATACAATTACAGTTTGTTTTGTGACTATTATTTCTATAATGAACCTCCACCCTCCCACGATTCTGCTTCGAGTTTTCTTATTAAAACTAGTAGTGCCTCACATAGTTCATGTCTTTGCAGTGCAGGGTTGCATGTATTGGAAGAGAATGGATAACTTTCTGTTGGACAACGATGTTATAGTGATCTGTGCACTTTAAAATATGGGAGTGGGGTAGTGGAAGTAAGCACCAGAGCACTCTGGGAAAAGTGCCCCAAATCATTGTAAATAACAAGAGAATGAAGTCTCTTTACTAAGAGGAATGCCCAAGTACCATGCCCACTAGTCCTGATTCTGAAATAAAATCTGCATCAGCGCTGTAGATTACTGGACAAAGGGATTAGCAGGGGAATCAAGCAGAAATGTATTACAGTGCTAAAGGATTATAAGGGTAATCCCACTGTGGCACCGCCACGAGAGGGGAAACACCAATGGCCAATTACTTGCCAGACCGCACCTCTGGGGCTGGGGGGCATTCATGCCCAGCCATTCATGGTCTGAGCTGAGCAGCAGAGTGGGAAGGAGAGATGAAGAGAGACAGAAACAAATGGAAGAAGATAATAAGAGACATGAATCTTTGTATAGGAGACATACAAGTTTAGCACAGTGGTGCAGGACAAGGAAGTGGCTGAGACCGCGATTCTTGCTGCATTCATTCTGCCTTAGGAAACATTATCATTTCTTACAAAATTACTAGTTATAACTGGAAAAAAAAAAAAACACTAATGAAACCTTAAAGATATTCCATAATGACAGACAGATACAAAATAATAATAATAATAATACATATTTGTCATTTGTACTTTATAGCACAGTGAAATATATATATTTTTTGCATATGCCAGTTAGAAAGCTGAGGTCAGCTTGGAGGAGATAGGGTTGAGGGCTCAACAGTGGCAACTTGGTGACAACCAGTCAGTGGCAACCCCTGACCTTCCGATCAGTAACCCAGTAACCGTCAACCTTAACCGTTCGAGCCACCACTACCCCTCAAATATGACACAACATCCCTTCAACAAATTAAACTGAAGCTCAAAGAAAACAGGAAATAAAAGGACACATAATGTAAAAATGTACAAAGCAGGACGTACCAAGTTGAACATTCAGTGCCAGGTTGTGGCCTACACGGCCTACACACAAACAGGCTGAGTGCGTGTTCATTGTGTGTTTGCTTCTCCATTATTTCTTAATGCATTTTTCCTGCATTTGTACAACTGTCTTTGTGTATACACTGAACAGAACATACTGTTCATGCACAACACAGTAACCATGCCATTGAACACACATTTGACCCTAGATGTGTGCAGGAATAGGTGACTGGATCCACAGTATGCAAGCTTATTTTTACTCCTTAATGCAGTTAACCCTGTAGCTGAGAACCGTATAATCTGACAGAGACACCAGACGAGCCTCTCTCTCTACATTCCAGCTTTGATGGCTCTATTACAGAATCAGGAAGACGCACTGCTTTAAAGTTAGGAAGGAATACTCACAGAAGCTTAGGGAAGAGAAGAGAACTGTTAGGTGTCACATAAGGACGAAAAAAGAAAAAAAAAAACTCGAAAAGGTGTGTACCTGTGAATTGCTGCAAAGAGGTCCTCTGTGGTGCGAGGCCGTGTGGGAGTAACCATGTCTTGAGAGACGTCGCCGTTAATGCTGGGAGTCTGGGGCAAGTTTGATGAGTTGGACTCGAATACTTCACCTGGAAGACATATGAATGGCAAATGAATATCGACAGCAAGGAGAGCTTGTAGCTCTGAGGTGCTGACACACACTGCTTCTTATGGAGAAGGAAAACAAGCACCCACAGCCACATACACTGCACACATTGCACACATTCCAGAGATGGCACAGAGCCTGTCCGACTCGAAAGCATGTTGCATCTACATGACGTGGGTAGAATGGGTGACAAATACATACCGCACGTTCTGGAGAGAGATAAGAAACACGCTAACATGTACGGCACAAGTCAAAAATACTAAATACTTGCCAAGAACTCTCACACAACAGCTGCAAAGCATACTCAATGTCAGAAAAAAGGACAATCTAAAAAAATGACACATTTATCCTAGTCGAGCAAGCATCGCATTCTAACACAGGCACCCTGCCGGTCTCTGTTGTACTCAAGGACAAAATGCTCGCCTTAAACAACAGTCAGTAACTCTCTTAACTCTTACATTTTCATAGATGAATCCACCTCTCCATCAAAGTTGAGTTGCTCTGATCCTGTCCTCTCGTTCTGCTCTCTCATCTGCACTTGCCTGAGATGATGTAGCTCATGTTATCCACTCTCTTTCCTCCCCCTCCCAGCCCCTATATACCCCTCCCGTCCAGACTAAGCAGCCAACTCTGGTGAGAAGACTGCCCCATCCTATCTTTACTATTACGATGTGCAGGGCAGGATAGAAAGGGAAAGAGACAGAGTACAGGATGGAAGCGGGGATGTAACAGATGTAAGGATAAGGCAAGTAATGAAGGAAGAATACGGAAGAGATTTAAAAAAGTGCGTGAAACAGGATTTAAAAATAACTCCGAGAATACTGGATGGACTGGAGAAAAAAAAAAACAGAAATGAGGGAAAAGGAACAAGAGAAAAGGAACAAGAGAGGGATCTGGACAAACAGGAAGTTAGTGGACAGTAAATCAAGATGATAGATGTATGCCAAATGCCAGTACAGACAGCAAGAACAGAAAGAATTAATTCAAATGTCTGCTGCAGTAGTGTTCCACAAGCCCCGATTCGCCAGGGAGGAGGTGGGCATAATCCCTTGCCTCAGTTCACTAGAATTAGACAAACATTATGCTTACAACTGCACTGCCCTTGGAAGCTCACAGAAAGGTGAAATTCAGCTCATAATAATATTCAGTTGAACCAGTTCACAAGATTATAAAACTGATTATTCACCACCATTCACCATATGACAGATGTAATAAAAATCACTGGCAATGTGTTCATTAGTCAGACTTCTCAAAGGTACTCCTATGCTCTTCGTCAAAAGTAGAATATGTACATCTGACAATGTCTAGTGTTTCCAGCATTTAAAAAAAGACCCAAAGTACTGAAAAATTTATGATTCTGTCACCAGGTTTTACAAATGACCACTGAGGGCAAATTTAGAAAATGTTCACTCACCATTGTCTTTGGAGCAGACTGATCCTACAGTGCTACTTATTGCATATTCGTCATCCTCTGCAATTTCTTCCTCTTCTCCTTCTGAAGAGTCCATTGCATCATCAGCAGACGCAGAGGTTTCCAGAATGACGGGAGTCTGAGAGGGTTCCTCAACCTGACTATCAGCTGAGCATGTGATGCTTTCACATGCGGTAATCTTGTCATCATTTTTCTCTACCTCCTCCACAACCTCTGGGTTAGGCACGCAAACCGGAATCAATTCTTGAACTTGAAAAGATTCCTTCTCCTCATTGTGCAGTGTCTGCCTGTCCTCTACAATGAGCTCTGCGTCAATGGCGGAGACTTTGGAGAGTTTGGGCTTCTTGGACAACAGAGGAGGTGCTTTCTTGGGTGTGGTGTTTTGTGGTTTCCTTTCCTCCCTCTGTATACCATCCAATTCCACTTCAGGGTGGCTTATGAAGTCACTTGAAGGGCAATTAGTCAATTCATAGGGAGATTTTTCTCCTGAATTTGTCTTAGGTGGTGTCTCTTCTTGGTTCTTGTCTTTGGCGAGTATATTCTCTGTTGATGGAGATTTTATTGTTCCATTTATTTCAGGAGTAGAGCAAGAAGGTTGCTTTGACACAACAGTCAGGTCCTTAAACTGTTTAAAATTCTCTGTTATGCCATGGTTAGTAGAAATCCGCTCGGTTTCCATCTGCTGAGATTTATTGTTGTCTTCCCTTTTCTCTGGTTGCTTGACTGATCGAAGCTGCACACTTTGGAGAGCAAACGGGGTTATTATTGGCATCCCAGGCTTGCCAATCTCTTCAGAATGAATGGACATTGACCTTCTCTCTGAGTTTACTGGTTTGAGTCTTTCTTTAATTCCCTTTAGACTTGCAGAAGAAGGTATAACTGGAGTCAATGCAGGCAAGCATGGGGGTTGTGGGGGAGTATGAGCAGTTACAGTAGAGGGAGGTGGTGGAGGTAGGGGTGGATGAAGAGTGGGGCTAAAGGATCCATTATGGAGCATGCTGTCGTCATTCAACAACTCTGGAGGAGGAGGGGGAAACTCTGGTGAGGAATCTATGGAGAGCGCGCTTAAGGATACTACTTCATGATGTGGGGTGCTGGGTAAAGGAGGAGCAGGTGGAGGTGGAAAGGTTTGACTTGAAGTGCAGACTTCAGGAGTGCAGGGAGGAAGAGGTGGAGGGAAAGGCTCATGGGTTAGTGGTGAAAGAGACCCTGATAAATGAGGCAGTGGTGGAGGTAGAGGGGGGATGTTGTTCCTATTAGAATCTGAAGTGTTAGAGGATAAAGATGTTGAAGAAGAGGAGATGGACACAGACGAGAGCAAAGAGGACTTCCTTTCAGGCACACGTGGCTTGGGCTTACAGCCAGAAGGTGACATAGACCTCATGAACGTGGGAACAGGAGTACCAGCTGTTGGAGTGTTGGACTGACTAGAATATCCACTTGAAGGGGAGGTCAATCGATGCACCCTATCTGGTGAGGATGTGTTTACCTGAGGCTTTGCTGACATATTGCCCTGAGCAGGAGGAAGGGCTTTCTGAATATCGTTGTGAATATGTGGTCCATTTGCCACGATATCAGGTTGTCCTCCATTTGATATCAAGTTTGCATGTGCTGGTGATTGTGCCTGATCACTATGCAGACGAGGGTAATCCATGTAATAGCCCCAAGACTCTGCGTAATCAGACCGCAGGCTGCTGGTGTCACTCTGTGACGGTGTGACATGACAGATGGAATAAACATTAGCCACCCCTGCGGCTGACACACCGCTACTGCTTGCACTTAAGCTGCTCTGGCTCCTAGGGCGCAACATCCAGGGGTCTTCATAGTCACTACTAGGGCTTTGAGATGATGAAGTCAAAGACCCCTTCCCTTTCAACCCATTTTGCAGCGACTGTTGAAGCGTAGCAATCAGTGACTCATTAAGAATTGACCCATTGCTAGCATTAACACCATTTTTATTCTTAGGCTTACGCTGCAGGGAGTCTGTACGTGCTGGTGGGAGGGGTGGCTTCTTAGACTTGCGGAGGGAAATGGAGCGAGATAGCGACTGATTACTGTAAATGCTGCTACGGTCACCTGGCTGGCCTATGTACTCATACATGCTATGCCGTGCTGCCCTGCCTGCAATGCTTGGCCCTTTTGGTCTCAGACCGGAGTCCAAATGCATGGAAGTGTAGTAACCATCATTGTCCATGGAGTAGAGTGAACTGGAGTCTGTTCCTTTAGAGGACCGCTCCAGGCTATTGTAGAGATGATTGATAGGAGTGGAACAGCTGGAGGTGAGTGGTCTTCTGGGCAAGACATTCTCAGGGGTGTCATAAATCCATTGCTCATCTGATGATGCTGTTCCTGCAGCAAGGGTGCTGTGGCTATTTAAGCTGCTATCTGACTGACGGGCTTCCTGCATGTCTGTCTCTCCTGACTGAGCACTGGTTGCCACACTGGTGGAGCTTTCTCCATTGATACTGGATGATATCCTGAGAGGCCTTGCATGCAGTTGCTGCCCTGGGCTAGAGTGAAGGGAAATCACCTCAGCTGAGCATGACAGTGTTGCATTGGGGATGAGCGATGTGGAGTATGCTGCATGAGGAGATACAACAGATGCAGTCCCCCAGTCCCCATGTGATCCCCATACCTCCTGGGATTTGGGGCGGGCCGAAGTGCTAGTCCTAGGGGCGTTCCTCATGTGAACTGCAGTGTCATCAACTTGGAGCTTTCCAATTTGCCGAGATGCTGGTACGGCACTATCCTCTGGCCTAACCGAGTTACCGCTGTTCAGAAGATCTGTGTTCAAAGAAACCCGGGCACCCCGTGGCAAGCTGTGGAAGCGCTGGGGATCACCGTTAAATCGAGGAGCCATGACATGCACAGGAGAGCCAGGAGAATGGTCATTTGCACCTGTAGATATATTGGTCGCAGATGTTGACAAGCCAGCCATTTGAGCAGCAATTCCTTGCCCTCTCTGAGCTCGGATCCTCCTTACGGATGGTGGAACAATTTTTATCTCCTCGGTCTGGCACCCGGAATCCCTCATCTCAGAGCGCCTTAGCGTAGAACTCATACTCCCAGAACGCTCCAATGTTGAAAACGGTCCAGGAATGAACATGGACTGTGGTCGGAGCTCCCCTCCTCGTCCCTTAGCTGCAGTGGAGAAAAACAGTAATGAGAAACATTCACAAGCATTGCTACAGATGCTCCCTCCCCCCCTCCTCACTTCGTCTCTTCTTGACATCTGCTGTCAATCAGACTGAAGCATACCTATTAAGAGCACTAATTAATTTGATTAGCTGTGCCCACATCTGACATGTTAACAATATGTGGAAATTTTGATTAGAAGTGATAGCCTGAAGGAAGACTACCGTAACATTGCCTAGTCCCGAGAGTGCATGAGTGAATGTGCATTTGTCTCGGATCAGAACCAAGACCATGAGGTGGGGTGGGCAGCTCAAATAGCAGCACAGATTTTCTCAGTATTACTCACACCCACACACTACAAAAATATATATTATAATGTTGTCATGGACAGTATTTTCAACAGTTACTTAAACATCATGGTTACATTATCTTAGCTTTTATTTGTATATAAATGGTACAGCATATAAATAACCGCTGCAGTTTTGCTATGGATTAGGAACCAGGATTAGGACAATGCTATACCCACAACCTTCTGCTTAAAGGTTAGGGTGTTTAAAGCTGATACCCACAGCTAAGTACATGCAAAAGAAAGAATTACATAAGGAGGCTTGGCATTCTCAATGCAACAACCAGCATGAAAGAAATGGTATTAAAAGCAGCAACAGATCCATGTGTATGTGTGTTGAGAAAATGCTAAAGAGTTGCCCAGAAACCTTTCTTTTTGCCCCATGGCCATGTTGTTGAGTCCTGGTTGACCACCCTTTTCCATCTTTTATACCACCAACAAAAATTTTATACAATCTGCCAGTAAACCTTGAAAGGGGATCAACCCCTTTCCAGTGAGCTAAATTACAAAATGTGGTACATCATCTTCACATCCAGGATACCATAACCCAGGGTACAGACTGTAAATAGATTAGACACGAAAGCAGGTGCTGAAAGCTAAAGCTACGTGACAGGAAAAACATGGATCTAAGAGTAAATACTGTATTGCTCTGGTTAAATGAAAAATGCAGAAAGGGGGGGGGGGCAATAGAGCAAAGCACTACAAGCTGTAAAGAAAATGTCGGGTAAAAAGTACTACATGGAACTGGACTGGGAAGAAGATGATGGATGCTCAAATCAGTTTCTGATTTGATTGTTCTGAAACAGAACAAAAAGTAAAGAAGCAAAAAGCTTGCACATTGACGAAGATTATGAAGCACTAGCAAGAGTTTGACACTGGGCACTACACTATACTAAAACATGAAGGCTAGATGATGGCAGGCAAAGCAGGAGCAGCAACGGTGGAGGCTGGTCGAGCCAAACCATACCTAGTTCCTGCTGAACGTTGTCAGGTAAACCTGAAATAGTCTTTCTCCGTTTGACCTTCTTGGGCCGACGGGTCAGAGTGTCAGTGTTTATTAGGGAGCGACGGACGCTGGCCTGACGGTCAAATGTCTCCCCTGGAGACCAGGCGAGGAGGGCAGGTGTGGAGAGCAGACAGGCAATTAGTGACGAGCATGCATTTCTCATGCGGGGTATACATATATGCATAAACAAACACAGACGATGCGCAAGACAACTTGAAAAAAAAAAAATGGAAGGAAACTCAACATCTTCTACTCATGTGACGAGGAACTCAAATTTAAGACTTCATTACAAGAAAGAAAGAATTTCTTGGAACAGAATGCCACTTCCTAACAAACATAAATAAAACCAAATCTTTATTAAAAACAAACAGTAGCATAAATTTACCTGCGATATTAATTGCTAATCATTGTCCATTTCTTTCTTTATGAAATTCATCTGAATTATACACACAATAATATTAAGTCTTATATTAAGACCAATATAAGTGACTTTCTCATGAGTTTTTCTGAAATTATCCCTCCTGTTCAACTACTGAAAAATTTGTGAACTTTCTACGGATGCAAAATAAATGTGACTTTATAGGCATACTTAGCATTATTATAATGTAAAGTGAATCTCAAAATCCCCATTTCTGACGGCTTCCCGAAAAATCATTCCTGCTGCAGGATTCCAGGCACTTAGCAAGACATGTCCAATCTATTAGTCGTCTAGAAATACTGAGCTATGGTGTGCGTGCGTGGAGTTCACATGTTCTCCCCGTGAGTTTTCAAAAGACAGGTAGATTAGGCTAACTGCATGCAGTGTGTGTGCCCTGAGATGGATGGCACCCCGTCCAGGATGTACCATGCCTAGTGCCCAATCTCCACGATCCTGTATAGGATACGCGGTATAGAAGGATGAATGGGGGGGAAAAAATCATGCAGAGCAGTTAGTTCAATAGATCATGCTGTACTGCTTATAGAGAACGCATTATTTTCGTGCTGTCTAGACATCCAGCAACTATGTGTATGTTGGGTGTGTATGACTGCAAGTCCTGAGCCACCCCTTATTTCTTCATATTAAATTAAATTGAATTACATACAGTAGATTAAACTAAAGAAATGGGATTTTTTAAAATACTGTGACCGACGTCAGTGCCCCTAAAGAAAAATTCTTTAAATCGGTTGATTATGTAACAACCTCAGCAGCAGCCTCATTTCTCCTCTCATCATTACTCAGCATCACCGGTCTGATCATCGGTCATCATCTGCACTTGTTTCTCACTGGTTCATGCCTTACGTTAGATAAGACGGATTTTTATTCTTGAATGATTCATAGGTCGGTTTGTGGATTAAAGAAAAAAAAAACATTCCTGCTCAGGTTCAGAGACTGAGTAAAAATGAGAGCCAAAAAGTCTGTCAGGAAGCCTACAAGAACAACTGGCTGTTTGGAAACAAAATTTAAAGGAACGAGGGGGGCTCAAGACTTCTGCACAGTACTGTACATGGCTGGATTAATGCTTGATCTTTGACTGAGATCAGAAAGAGAATCAGAGCTCAATTAAACAGATCGCTTGGATGGAAAAGCTGAGTATTGTAAAAATACAGAACAGAGAGAAAGAGGTTTACATATGTTTACATACGGTACCACAGCAGTGTTAATGTTAGTGCATGCAGGTACACGAGCCACCAAAATAGCGATAACTCTGAAAAAAAGCGATTTGACAGTAAAATAAATCCTAGAAAGGAAAGATCACAAACTCGCAGTGGTCTGATCTTTACCACACCTTACTGTGTAAATTCTACAGCCAATGCCATGACAGTTAATATTGACACCTCTATTAAGGCGTCATTCTTACCTGTGACATTGATGGGAACGATGTCGGTCATAATGGACTGCGCTTGTTGTCTCATTTTTTCCTCGGGAGTGGGTAAGGGTTTGAAGCGTGACTCCTGCCCGTCCACCTCATCCCCGTCGGCCTTTAGTGCACCGTTTGCTCTCATTGCGCTGGAGCTTTTGTCCCCTTCTGCAGAGGAGGCATTCGACTGGAAGGAAAGTAAAAGAAGGAGTCAGGTGAAAGGTTCTAGACAGGATGAACTTTTTAAATTGAGATAAACGAAATAACAGAAACTGAGCGTATAAGTACTAGATTTCCTGACTTAATCAGTGCCGACTGCTCAGCTTCAGTCCAGAGGTGCTTTATAGCCGTCCTGACCTTTTGAAAGTTTATGAGAACACAGAGCAGTTTCACGGCCAATGCAACACGCGGACACACGGAAGTTTGGGAAAACAGACATATGAGCGCACGCAGAAGATGAAGTCGGAAATTCACTCTGGCAGGAAACTTGTTTTCACCGGCATTGTGAATTATGACTCAGATGGAATGGAATAGTTCAAAGCAGCTGGATTTCCCACTCCCGCAGCGATGCCATTAAAACACGGACACCTATAGTGATAGTAGTTATGCGGCATGACGAGCAAAAAACATCCCTTTAGCGCAATCACCGCAGAGGGACGAAAAAATCCACAAAGAGGAATTAAATGGTTAGGAATTATACAGATACAGATAGCAGGACCAGGGCTCAGGGGTAAAGCATAGGGAGGAAGTGGAAGCCCTGATACCACTGTATAAGTGTGTGAATATTTTTGTACTTGTTATTGTGTAGAATAAACAACTAATCGTAACTCAACTCAGGCTAAAGATCTAATTAGGTTTTGGAACAGATGTGAGTAATATACACATGATAGATCATGCCAGCCTCCCAGTAATTCTGCATCCACAGCCACATTATTCCATTAA
Source organism: Clarias magur (assembly GCA_013621035.1). Classification (NCBI taxonomy): domain Eukaryota; kingdom Metazoa; phylum Chordata; class Actinopteri; order Siluriformes; family Clariidae; genus Clarias; species Clarias magur. The sequence goes on from QNUK01000773.1 coordinate 168,468, forward strand.
GGTCCCAGTAAGTAAGACGAATGCTCTAAGCTGAAAGTAACAGGTGGCTTGTGGTGCGTCTCCAGAGGCAAGGCAGCAACACATGGCTGACAGCGCTAATTAAAGGACTAAGAGAGAGAGAAAACAAAGAGACGTATGAACCTGAGATAAGACCGTTGTAGAACTACATACAGATATTCCACTCTTCCACTGGCACCTTCATGTACACACATCTCAGTCACATGGGCTACATTTACATGGACAATATTTCTTTAATCTGATTAAATCATTCTGATTACACACTTACGTTAACTGTTCACTTGTGATACAGACTTGCAGCTTTTAATCCGCCAGAAATATCACAAAAAAAATTTCCACCTCAACTTTGAGGTTAGGTTGTGTTTTTCATCTTCTCTTGATAAAACCCCGCCTTCTATGTTCTGATTCGTTATAGAAATTCATATTCATCAATGATTGGGTAGACGGTTCAGTGTGTGTGAAATACAGGCCATTCAGTGACCCTTCCTCATTCCATTGATTAGAAATGGATGCAAAATTTCCTTTCCAGAGATTCATCACATCATGTAATGTTACCACTACATGGGTCAAACATGCGCAGAAAGATTATTTGGTTACATGGCCAATATTTGCCTACTGAACGGATGATCTAAGATTTATACCACCCCTCGAGTCGGATCGGAATTGAGGTGTTCACATGATGCATTTTTATTCAGACTGATTAATGATTATGGTGCCTTTCTTCTTATATATCTTTTATATATATATATATATTGCTTGTATATTAATTTATGTCTGTAGATCAGTTATTTTCAACTTGTTTTATACTAAGTAAATGATGACTTGGAGTATGTGTATGTTTCACACAATTTCAGGGTTATGTGCTGCAATATCCTATCTTGTCAAATTTATTTTTCATAAAACATTATAAAACTGAGCCATTATTCTGATTCGGACGCCACCACTAACACATAGAACACTGGAACTATTCAGAAAGTTTAGTGTTGATGGTGTTTGCATGCGCCATGGTGTCTCACCTTATCATCAATATCATCCTCGTCCTCATCCTCCATCTGGCTGCTGTGCGACTGGCCTGAGCCTGAGAAGATTGGGCCCTGGGAGTAGTATTGGGAACTGCGAAAGCCATCCTTCCTCAGTTTATCACAATCTGGAAAAACAAACACACACACACACACCTGGTCAGAACAAAGAAATCTGGGTAAAAGATTTATGCCTGGGAAAACATCAAAGGAAACAGTCATTTATGTAGGCAAGGGAACCTGAAAATGAGGGATGTCTGTAAAAGTGTCCATTGAGCTCCCTCTAGTGGTTGAAATGGAACAGCACATCTCTCAAAGTTCATAAAAGCAGAAAATGAAAAATGCGGAGGCCAAAAAAAAAAAAAAAACCCCAGTATGTAAGCACGTGTGAAGTGGAACGTCTCACGTCTACCCCTGCGAGTCTGGCGGCGTGGGCGTGTGCGAATCAACCACAGGAGTGTGTCTCGGTTTCATGCTGCTTGCTACAGATGGCAGCCCGACGTCCCTTTGGAGTCCAGGCAGATTTCCGACACTACTCTCCATTAACCATGCAGATAAGAAGTGTCTCTACACAGACCGACACGTTCACACATTTGGATAGCAGAAGCCTCTTCTATAATCAGCTCCGTGCTACCGTATTCGTGCGGCCTCTCGTTTGCCTGATGATAATGACACAACCTCGAAGGTCAGTGAGGCAATGGAAATAAAAAAATAAAAAAAAGCAGAGAGGGGGACGTCTCCCCAGACGCGCTGACGCAGAGAGACTCCCACATTTAGTTACCTGAGCATCATGAATGAAACGCAAACCCTTGTGTTTATCTTAAAGTCCTTACGGAATAGAAGGTATTAGAGTTTTGAATTCATGGTAACCGTGACACTGTGGGCTGTCTGCATAGACAGAATGTTATGTGTTATGGGAGAAGGCCCACAACTAAATGTGAAAGACGTAATAGACTTTTATTTTTAATCCGTTTATAGATAAACTTAATATGTCGTGCATATATATATATATATTATAAAATGGGATACATATACATGAAAACTTCCCGTCAGCACTAAAACATGAGAAGCAGACCACTTCAACAAAGTGCCCTAAAGGAAGTGTAGAAAGCCACACAGAGAAGTGTTTGTCAGAAAAAAAGAAGAAAAAAAAAAAAAAGAAAAGCGGGCCAGGACAGGGGGAGCAGTAACATGAGAAGGTAAAAGAGAACAGAGGTAGGAAATCAATCCTGGTTATCTGATATATGAATTCCTGACACTCAGGAGACCCCTCCCTGTTTCGTACACACAGCCCTTTTGTCTTCCCCTGAGTACACACGCATACAGCAAACGCTTCCATTTCAGTCCTCTAAACCTAGGATTGATCGATGTCAGTGTGTGTGTGTGTGTGTGTGTGTGTGTGTGTGGAGAGGGGGGGGGATGGGGGGGGGTAATAAAAATGTCTCATCATACCCCTTCCTCTCTCTCTCTCTCTCTCTCACACACACACACAAATCTTCAGTTCATCTCTCTTGTATGTCACTAGTACAGTAACACCTGTTACTGTATAATTCACCCGCCAGCACACTGCCCACCTGCCCACTGAAGGTCTGCTCATGTTACCCCTCCTGCCTCAGGATCAGATCTAACTTACACCATTACATCTTAAACACGTTCTCTCCTCGCAGATCACCTGCTCTGGCATCAGACCTCCTCTACACTGCAAACACACACGAGTGTCTCAGCATAGTGATGACCTGCAGGTGGCCGAGGGTGTTTACCTGCTGCAGTACTGAATAATGCATTTAGTCAAACAGCACGGCATAAAAGTTGTGTCCCGGTCGATTTTGCTACACGTTTTAGATGTGTAGCGCCGGATGCTTAAAATCTTTTCTGGATTTATTTTCCTTCATATCACTTCATCCTGGCAAAGGCTGTAGTGGATCCAGAACCCATCCTGGGAACACTGGGCCGTATGTGGGAATACATACAGGATGACACTCACACACATACAGTACACATGACACCTAGGGGCAATTTAGCGTTAATAAGACTACCGGAATGTTTTTTTTTTTCTCGAGTTGGGATAAAACTGGAAAACCCAGAAGAACCTGGGACGACTGGGAGAACAGGCAACATTCCAGACAGCTTATGAGCCCTGGAGCTGCGAGATGACATCACTACCTGCTGGACCACCTTTTTCTAAAGTGAAGATTTGTGTTAGATTAGATTAGAGTTTTAAATATGAAGTTTATAAGAGGTGCCAAAATTATTGCGAAATTCAATGTTTTAAATGGTAGGGGCAGCTCAGTGGTTAAGGCATTGGACCACCGATCAGAAGGTCTTAGGATCAAAACCCACCGCCGCCAAATTACCCCTGTTGGGCCCTTAAGCGAGGCCCTTAATCCTAAACTGCTCAGATGTACAGTATAATGAGATTTATATACTTTTATATAAAAGTATAAAGTTGCTCTGGATAAGGAGTCACGTCTACCAAATATAATGTAAATGTAGAGGCATTCTCCAATTAAAAAAATAAATAAATGTCAATCAAGACTATGAGAAAAAATTTAACTTCTACACAACAAGTAAATGTTCAGTATGTCGTCCTTTACTCTTAACAGCCTCCTGGTGACTGTCTGTCTGTATTACTTTGGCGTCACTCGCAAAACCCATGCCTGCTTGATCGCTTCCTGAAGATCATGTATAGAAATGTGCCGCACAAGTTTGCAGGTCACTTTGTTTCTGCAGAAGTGGACACTCCGACTTCAGAAAGTTAAAGTTCATATTTGCCACATGTTTGTTCAATCCATTAACTGATTCTAATGAGCACAACTCTTCAGCAAGATATGTGAGAAATAATTAGCGACATCGCCTGGTTTGTGCACAGAGAGCACTATAATAACAACAATAATAACAAAGATACATGTTGCCTTAATACTTTTGGCCACCTGGAACAACTAGTGAGACAAGCACAGTCTGAGGTAATCTGAGGTAAGGCTTGTGAATGCTTCGGCTATGACCGCTGTACGGATCACTCCTCTTAGCCGTGAGAAGCTCTGGTGCTGATGTCTCACCTCTGAGGGCTGTTTTGAGGTTGACTTTAGCTTGCCGGTGCAGCTCTTCCACACAGGCTGGTCTGGATGAAGGCAGAAACACATTCTCTTGCTGGTGCCACGGCGCCGTGTAGTGAACCGTCCACTTGCTCTCCTCGTCCAGGTTAGACACGGCTGCGGACGAAACAGAGTACCGGTCAGAAAATACGATACAAAACTACATAGATCGCATTCGTTTAAAGCGAATTGCATGATGTCAAATCGCGGAAAACCTTAGAACCCTTAGACACGCATTAACACTCGTCTGTTACACAGAATAAGATCTGTACTAGTCTTCACACGGCTCACACCAAACTCTGAGTGACACACTCGGCTCAATGCCAAAACACAACAATCAAGAAAAGAGAGAGAAAAAAAAAAAAGAGACACACCACCAAATGCCGCTCACATTCTCCATCTGTAAACTCGGCATGACTTCCAGCTAAAACGATCCAACAGTTTGCTCCAAACTCTACTGTCTCAGTTGCCTTCACGCACCAGCACGCCTTTTGAGGAGGAGATCCTGAACGACTCGTCCTGCCGTGTCTAAACACAGAGACGTGTCTTAAAGCCGCAAATGGGTCATTAGGAGCGGCAGGCGGGCCGGGGGTAGGGCAAGCCGGGGTGAATGTTCCGCGTAGGAACCCTGGTGTTTACATATGCATGAGCACTATGCAGAAATGCCAGTGGCTGAATGACTGAGAGAGGAAGAAGCATTTCGGTAAACAGGAGGAGGTGTGTGGGGTTTGGGTTGGGAGGGGGTCCCAGGTGTTACGACACTGAATGGTTTAGAGAGCTGCTAGACCGCTACTGTATGTTCATTTGCAATACACAGGAACGCTTAAAACAGGTGATGTGTGAACGGACGCCAGCTCTCAGTGCTGATCAGTGGCTACTGCTGCCAGTTCCAGATGGTGTGGTGAACCCGAGAACCTTCAGAGTGCCATGTGCCTTGAGCAATAAGTACAAAGCAACAGTCATGAAGCAGCCTACGCATTTGCTCATCAGAACTATTAAAAAAAAGGTCTTATTTAAAAGACTCACATCTTCTATTATAGCACAGGGAATTTTCCCCACATATCCTATCTATCTTGGTATGAAGCTGGGATCAGAGACGATGAAGCCGGAGCCTTAATCATCGAGCCAGCACTACCTCAAATTACTACGCATCGGGCTTCACGTCTTTATCAGTTTAAGGCCGGACGATCCCAACAAATGAGGTATGTGGAGAAAAATTAGTGAAGCCATAAAGATTTCTACGTTTAAAGATGAGTCCGCTGAAAATGCAACATCCAATCGCTTGAGCTACATTGAGCTGAAGTTGCTTGAGCTGAATAAACCCGTGAGAACTATGATGCAAAACAAACATTAGTGGTATTTTTTTTTATTAGATTCTCAATGGCAATTAACTCATTAATGATTATCGATCGTTAACATCCCTATTATGCAATGTACAATACCGTCGACATTTCAGCTGCTGAAACATGCATACCGCGCTGTCAGTCATAACAACACGGCACGCATGAGAGCCAAATAGGGTCACAGTCCAACCCATCCCACAACAAACAGCACCCAAAGAACCTCCTGTCCTATAGGGAACCCAAAAGCAAGGGGGTTTTAATGTTGATGCTTTTAGCATACAAGTTATATTTATGAACCTAGGTGAAACTAGGTTTGGTGATGTGACTACAAATCTACAAACGTTTAAACCTAGTGATGTAAGGAAAGTGTGTGTGTGTGTTGGGTGGTCAGCTGAATGTGTGAACAGCTCAACAAAACAAATAGCAGCCGGTTCTGTCATCAATTTGCATGAACACACACACACACACACACACACACACACACACACACACACACACACACACACACACACCAATTTTCAAGCACTTAACAAACCTACACAGATCCTAATAAGTGCACTTAGGCAGAAAACACACAGATGCACAAAACACCCTGAGTTTCAAAGAGCACTGCGTTCTTTTGATATGCCCGGAAAATAAATATCAAAGCTTCAGCCACAGCACAGGACTGGCTCAACACGCACGTGCATACATGTGTGTGTGTGTCTGTCTATACACAGGCTCTGATGATGATCAAAGCTTCCAATATTGACACGACAGTTCTGAGGACCATGAGGGATTTTGTCTTCTGTGTGTAGATCCAATCCAAGTCCTAAACTAAACTAAAGCAACGCACAAGTCAGCTGGCGAAAGTAATAAAGGCCACAGCAAGACGATTGCGAGTCGACTGCAGACGCTGAGAGGAGAGCGAGCCGCCACGACCGCGCACAAAACCTGCATTGTCCTACACATCAATCTCCACATCAGTCTGAGCGCCGAGCTCCTAAAGTCCGTTCAGCAGCCTGATAATCCTTCAGAGCTCCACACACGCATACACACACACACGTGTAAACAGAGCAATC
>QNUK01000773.1:177500-235000 GCA_013621035.1 Clarias magur
ACACACACACACACACACACACAGACAGACGCACACAGACAGACGCACACAGACAGACGCACACAGACAGACGCACAGGCGCGCGCACACACACACACACACACAGATGCACACACACACACACACGCACACACAGACAGACGCACACACACAGACAGACGCACACACACAGACAGACAGACGCACGCACACACACAGACAGACAGACGCACGCACACACACAGACAGACGCACACACACAGACAGACGCACACACACAGACAGACGCACACACACACACAGACAGACGCACACACACACACAGACAGACACACACACACACACAGACAGACACACACACACAGGCACACACACACACACAGACACACAGCGCACACACACACACACACACACGCACACACACACACACAGACGCACACACACACACACAGACAGACGCACACACACACAGAGGCGCACGCACACACACAGACGCACACAGACGTGCGCGCACACACACACACAGACGCGCACACACACACACATATACACACATACACACACATACACGTCTACTGGTTTGATAGGATTTCTTTTTTTTTTTTTTTTAAATACCCTTTACATTTGCTACCTGACAGAAGACCAAGACAGAAAGTGTGTGCACGTGTGAAAACCCGACTGCATGATTTCACCCCCCAACACACACAGACGGAGATGATTTAAGCACAGGTGCTTGTGTTATTTTACTGTCAAACCAACAGGAAAGGGAACGTGTGCGAAAAAACAAACGCCACATAAAAACAGATGGCGCTAGCACATTTAGCATTGCTGTGCTGGGATCAGACTTACTGCCTTTGAATCGTCAGTGTTCTGCGCTCTGATGTGGCTCAGATAACGAGTTTAGATAAGGATTTTATTAGACTTGTTTTTGTCTTCCCCAGCACCCGCAGCCGGTCAGACAGGGTGCGAGCAGACGCATGCTCCTACTGAGACATTCGGAGACATCTTTCTGAGCTGCGTGTCGGGGCAGTGTAACAACTCAGAGAGAGATTAGACAGAATGTCCTCTATCCCACCTAGACAGCAGGACTCATTTCGCTGGAACGGCTGCAGCATCGATTTGGAGATCGGTATCGGTGTGAGTTTAAGCTGGTTGTTCAGTCTAAAGATATAGAAGATACGGGATGAAAAGTTACTTTTAAATAAATACTTTTTAAATAAATCGATAGTATAATATAATCGATTATATCCTCGATCGATCATTAATAACCCAACACACATTTCCCCCATTTGCCCGCCGCAGTGTCATCAAAGATCTCAGCGCATTCATTTTCTATTGTTTTAGAATTATAAATGGGCAAACTGCATTAAATATTAATAACTTAATTGTGCTCAGAGCATTACATTTACACACTTAGCCCGTTTACTCAGGTCTGGTGTTCATGTAAAGAAGTTATAAAAGGAAGTTATCAAGTACGCACAAAGCCTGGCTAGTAAGGATAGCTAAGCTAACGGGGTTGTCGAGGTTCCCACTACGATCCTTAATGGTTAATAAACGTTTAAATCCTTAAGGGCATTTCATTGATTAACGAGTGATCATGAACATCTCTAGTTTGAAACGAAATGTCTGTGAAGTCCAAGTTTCAGGTACATCCTGGAAATGTTAAACACTCACTCACTCACCGTCTATAGCGCTTTATCCTGTATTCAGGGGCGTAGGGGCCTGGAGCCTTTCCCAGGAGATTTAGGGCACAAGGTGGGGTAAACCTCACACACACACACACACACACACACACACACACACACACACACACACACACACTCATTCACAACCTTTGGGGACACCAATTAGCCCAATCTGCATGTACCCGGAGGACACCAAGCCTGGGAAGAACATGCAAACTCCATGCACACAGACCCCAAGGTGGGAATCGAACCTGGAACCTGGAGGTGCAAGGGGACAGTGCTGATCACTAAGCCACCAAATGTTAAACAACATGAATTATCAGCATGCTTTTACGGATTTTTTCCCCCGACTCATTTGGAATATCTAACAGACACCAGATATGTTAGATATAATCCATTTTTCTTTCACATTACTAACAGCTTTTTGATGTCCTTGTGAAATAATCTCTGTAGTTCAGTTATTTGATCTATTATAGCAGCTTGTCATTAACTAAGCCACATAGAGATGCAATCAAACTCCAATTCATCATCCGGTTGATATTACTCTGAGCTCTACAGTGTAAGGACTGCTGAACTACAGGCCCTGAGTATGTCCATGTCTCCAAAGGGAGTCCTAATGATTTGACCATAGTGCCGCGTTCCCACGCAGCTTTGACACGGACTCGCACGACTCTCAGAGGCGACAGCTAAAGAAACACTCAGGCACCTCCAACACACCCTGTGCACTTGTTTTATAGGGTACTAAAGATGAGGTCACCCCCCTCACAAACCCCTCCTTATATGTCATTTACAATTTCATCAATTCGTTGGCTAGTTCCTGACGCTCACAATTCACAACTGACTTGTTCTTTTGTAAGAATCATCAGCAATTACCAGAGCGATGACCAGAGAGAGAGAGGATAAAAAAAAAGCATAATTTAAAAAAAATAATAATAAAGCAAGCTTGCTATTCAACTCATTTGACTGCATTTGGCTCATTTCCTCCTAGTCTTTGGTTTCGATGCTGATGCCCGATAGCAGATGAAGTGTGTTTATTGTTCTGTAAATGTGCCTTAAAATACCTAACAGTCAGCGCATGGGAATGTAAATGTAAATTAGCTCTAAAAGCTGTGGGTGCTTTTAACTTGTATTTTAAGAATCTGGTCTTGTGAGTTTCTTCAGCATCTGCTTCATTGTGTGTGTGTGTGTGTGTGTGTGTGTGTCAGGGGGGGAGGGATGTGTATGACAATAGCTCTGGGCAGAATAAAAGGCCGAGGCCTCCCTGTGAAGGCATTCATCGCTATTGTGTGATGACTGGTAATCCTGAGAACATGCAGCTCAGATGAACATGGCTTGAAGACTTGAACGTCCACCATGCAGAGAAGCATGAACATGAACACACACACACACACACGAGGTACTACATATAGCTCGGAAACACACAAACCATCTTATATTTATGGCACAATAATGATGAAGGTGTGGTGTTAAGGTTAAAAAGAGAAAAGAAAAAAGAGAAGGAAAGAAACAAAGTCACTTTGAAGTGAAATCACTGAAAGTGCCACACCTAGGAGAAAAACAAAGAGAGGGAATGGCATTAGGGAAGAAAGAAAATGAGGACAAAAGAACAGAGAAAATGCACCTGTGCTGCGAAATTCTTATTAGCATTCGTTTAAAAGTTGCGTATGGGACCACGCATGCACTTGCGCGCGCACACACACACACACACACACACACACACACACACACCAGATAAGGTCAAAGTGTAACCAGTCACTAATCCTAAAGTCATGTTGATTCTTTGCGAATGTGTGAAAGATGGTTCTGAGGTAATCGGCTATAAAACAACAGCAGTGGCCCTCATTAGCCCCAGAACTAATGAGCGTGTAATGACCAAAACGCTGCCCATTTTTTGCTCTAAAAGACCTGTTGTGCGTCCCCCCTCACACGGACACTGTTTCACAATGGAGTTTGTTGGGAGTTATGTGGCGTGGAGTAACTGAGAAGGGTAAATCCTTCCTTTTCTCCTCAGTGATTTGCAGAATTCAAGGCTACACAGTTTTGTTCAGAGTCCTGTGTTTGTGTGTGTGTTTGTGTGCGAGTTTCTGCTTTTCCATCAATACATTGCAAGTATCTTTGGTTTAACAGCTAAAATGTTATGGCATTGGATTTGGGAAATCCTGCGGGAAATGTAGCATCCGATGTGGCAATCTTGTGAGGAATGTGGCATCGGCTGTGGTAATGTGGGGAATGTGGCATCAGCTGTGGAAAATTTGTGGAGAACGTGGCACCCAATGTGGGAATCTTGTGGGGATCGTGGCACTGGCTGTGGCATTCTTTTGGGCAATATGGCATCGGCTGCCCAATGGTGGTAATGTGGGACGCGTAGCATCGACTGTGGAAAATTTGTAGGGAATGTGGCATTTGTTGTGGGAATCTTGTTAGGAACGTGGCCTGGAATTATGTGGGGAAAGTGGCATGGGATGTGGGAATCTTGTGGGGGGACTTGGCATGGGATATATCTCGTGGAAAATGTGTCGGCTTTGGAAAAGCTGATGACAAGTCCAAATATATGCATTGTAGGATCACTGGTGTTATCAAATTGCCTGTAATATATGATTGGATTTGTAACTGTGTGCTTGTGTCAATCCAGTGTCTACCCTGCTTTGTGTCTTGTGAGGTCCTTGGGCTCCAGGGCCCCTGTGAACCTTCACAGGATAAGCGGATGCAGTTATTAAATCAGCTTGAAGCTCATGTCTGGTAGAAGCATGCTGACTGATTCTAGACTATACTACTCTAAGGAATTGGTACTGTGTTGGTAGAAATAGGTAACCTCTAAGGATGCTAAAAAAAGTCTAAACTCTTAGGTATTCATTTTCCGATCCCTTAATACGTAGTGATATTTTCTTACTAACTGGGCATATTTGTACAACACGCATGAGCAAGTCTGAGCACAAAAGAAGTAAAATGCACACAGCCTCCAAACATAAATACAGCAAGTGAATTACTTAAAGGCCATAATGTGTGCATCTTGACAGGGAATTGTTGCCATTGTGTACATCTCCTGGCCTCGATTTCACTGAATGATCATTTCGTACACCCCCGAGGGAGTGTGAGATTTGGCTGGTCGTTATAATTGGTGCATGATAATTAGTGTGAAAACGGCACCAGCTAGAACCATGTGCATCTACCAGACCAGAGCGAGCCAGAAAGCAATTTCTGTAAATCATTTAACCACAATTAATGTTTTATTGCTATAAAAATAATTTAAAAATAAAGTATCTTGGCTGTGATCATGAGAGACAGCTGTGCAGGGAGAAAATTGGGGGTCTGGAGGGTGAATTTAGGACGTACAGTATGTACCATACAGTTCCTTACATACTGTTCACCTGGGATCTGAACCCACAACAGTGCAGATATACGTGTGTGTGTGTGTGTGTGGTGTGTGTGTGTGTGTGTGTGTGTGTGTTTGGGTTAAAATGTGACCGACTTCCTCTTTCTTCAAGACTACTGCTAATGCCATTTCCAATCAGCAGTGACCATAAACAGCGTCATGTAAACAGTGATATGACGGACTCAGAGATAATGACTCGAGTGTATGATTAACTCTTATGTAACCAATCAATCAGACTTCTCTCTCTTCCTTTAACCGACTCTGCTCAGATAAATTCCTCATCTGTAATCTACCACTCTACACCCCTCAGTCCTAATCCATGCATCCATCCATCCATCCATCCATCGTAGTCCAACTAGGGACTGTGGAGGCCAATGGTGACTATTGTATTTGTTCCCATTTTCATGGCTGAGGTTGGACGTCCATTCAACATTCACACACTACAGAAAATTTATCTGCATGTCTTGGAACAGTTGGAGGAAACCGGAGAAACCCAACAAGCGCAGGACAACATGCAAACTAAATGACCCCTGATCCTGGAGGTGCAAGGCGACAGTGCTAACCAGTGCTGGGACTAGTATTTCTAGGCCATGCTGCCTTGTTGGCGTTGCCCTAAATTAATAATTTGAATATAAATGGTACATTTAATGTGCAGCCCTAATTTGGTGTGATCATACGTTATTCATGTGGGAAAAATCAAACTCGAAAGCAGTCACATATTACCTTTTCGTTGACTATTAGATAAACATGATAGCTGAAGTTTTCATCTAACCTCGTCAACATGGCTGTCTTCATGTTAAACAATAGCAGCGCACATTTTGATCCTTAACACGACTGGACCAGGTGGTGAATGTGATTGATTTGAATTGGAACTTTTGACCTCAGTTTTTGAGACGTGGTCAATGTGAACACTTTAGCTTAAGTAGGAAGTCATGTTATTTAGATATTTTTGTCCGGAGTATTTCTAGGCTATGTCTCTATACCATGAACCCACAACACACAATGTACACCGATTGTTAAGGACTGTTTCTATAGTAAAAGCCTATTAGATTGTTAAGGGACGGTGGTAGCTCATAGGGCTACGGTGCTCAGTTACTGATGGGAAGGGTGGTGGTTCAAGACCCAGATTCACCAGGTTGCTTGTTTGTTGGGCTCTTGTTCAAGGCCCTTATACCTATTTGCTCCAGTGGTCTGTATCATGGCTGACCCTGCACTCTTATTCTTATGCACAAACATTATTTAAAAGCATTTAACAATGCAATAAGCATAATTTGAATACTTTGACAGTAAACACTCGCTTGCATACTTTCAGAGCATGTGTCTGTGTGAGAGACACGATGCATACTGGATGCAAAAAACATCTTCGAGATGCAACAATCAACCAGCCAAACCTGGGAACTGTTTTAAACCACATATCTCATGGGCCTGGCTCTAAGCCTTTTAAACATGACAGACTGGAAGTAAAAAAAAAAAAAGAAAAGAAAAAAAAGTTTTCTCCTGACAGATCGCATCCACAGAGACACCAGCGGCACAGCTGCCGTGGAAACACCATGACATCAGGATGTCCCGCTGAGACTGAGATCGTCACTTCATTCGTTAACAAGAGCACACCGGTGCAAACAGAACAGAAACGCGTGTGCGCGCACACACACGCACACAGCTGGGTATATGCTACATCCATGACAGTATGCAGGAGATAATGATCTCGCCGTCTCTTACGGTGGTCCTTGGTGTCTAAGCCCCGTCCACACTGGGTATTAACAGAGCGTTAGTGGTGAAGATCTGCAGGAGAGCTGCTATGCCAACACTACAGACTTTAATGCCATACTAATGAGCTGCAGGGATTTTAACGGCTAATGAAACCTTACTGCTCTCGAAGTAATCCGACCACAAAGGCATTATTTTTTTAATGCTATTTATGCAATTTCACCAGAGCAACTAGAACACATTTATAAGTCAGTCATGGCACATAATACGGATTGGACTGACTGAGTGACTGACACTGACCTTTGTGTCAGGGCCTCGAGATTTATTATAACCAAATCCTTCGTTTAAAAGGTAGTGGTATTAAAAGAAGTGATTTAAAACCCCTTTTTTGTAAAAAGCTCTCTCTTTCTCTTTCCTTTCCAGCCACATTCGCATCATAATGCGAGATCTATTCAGATCAGCAGAAATAAACACGTTTCCGTTTTTTCCCCGTTTCCTAACACCGCGCAAATGAGCGTTACTGCTCAGATAAAGCCTTTATTGTTCCTCGTTCCTGCATTACGTACGAAAGGCTGAGTGTGATCGTGTGCCGTTGATAAGCACACAGAAAGTACTATGTGATAAGATTCAAACACACGATATATGAAACAGCTAATGAGTGCGACTGACCGAATATGATCTGAATCAGCACCTACAGTATATGATAAGATTCAGCTCAGTTACAGCACTGTGCAAAGTGTTGTTCATTTGTTTAGATTAAATGAAACGCAATTACGTAGATTTCATGAAAGAAACGGTGCCTAAAGATAGAATTGAAAAAATTGGTTGTCAGGGTAACAACTTCAGCCGCAACCTCCTTTCCCATCTCGTCTGGTCCAATCGCTCAGCATTCAGTCAGCATCATCAGTACTGTATACTAATCACCAGCCTGATCATCTGTCATCATCTGGACGTGCTTCTCACTGGCTCATGAATTACGTTAGATGCTTTCATGCTTGAATGATTCATAGGACACTGTGCGGGTTAACAAAGAAAACATTCCTCTGAAACTGCTCAGGTACAGGGACTGGGCTGAAAATGAAAGGTACTTCAGGAAGCCTGGAGAACTATTCCTCAAGCCTGCATTGAAATACAAGAAAGTCTGATTCTTTGAAAGCAAAACGAGACGTGACTCCAGACTTTTGTGCAATTTTGTTAATGTAACATAAATTGATTTACAGTCCTTCGGAATAATGTTCTGTAATGATTGTTCGATTGACGCCGTCACCTAACTAGGAGTTTGAGCCCGAAGGGGGCTGGATGTACAGCTGTTCAGCATCTTCAGCTCAGGATATTAGTACCTTATGACTCCTCAGGAGGTGTGTAGCACGGTTTGCATGGCTGACAGTGTATTCTACTGCACATATGTATAGAGAGAGTTTTAACAATAGATGTCAGTCTTTAAACTCCCTAGTACATTCTATAAAGAAAATGTCATCGTTCCCAAATTCACCTCCATTTTTTTAATGCATCTTAGTCAAATCTCACATATGCAAATATTTCAAACATACAAATTTGAAAAAAAAAAAAAAAAAACATAACATTAACAGAATATTTAAGTTATTATATGACTTTCATTTTGACTCATTGCTTCCTAAACATCTATATCCATTGAATAAGAGACATAAGTATAATGTCGATTGTCAAAAATCCAGCTGTGTATTTAAAGTGTCTGGACAGACTGTTATTATACTACATTTAGAAGAAGAACGTAATGAAAATGCACAGAAAGCAGTTAACATCCAGACCTCAGTGATGCATGCTTATCTACGGTAGATTCGTGTTAAAGTCTTTGTCTTTCATTTCTCTGATCATTGGCACCACCTAGTGACAATCAACACCAACACAACATGTGCGGTAAGTCAACGTACTGTAAAAGACAGATGGATCACTAGTGTATTTATTTCAACACTGATGTGAAGGACTGAGCTCGACCTCCAGTGCCTGCATGTACCCTAGAGCTGCGCCACCGTGATGAATTTACCGGGATGGGCCGACTGGCCTGGAGTAGACGTTGCCATGACGATCTCAGTCCATTACTGCTAGAGAATAACAAGCACCACTTAAAAACACACTACTTGCTCACTTCTATTTCATGGTCAAAATACCCCCAAATACATTGTTTACCCCACCTTTCCTCGCTTTTCATCTATTTCAGCATTTATTCAAGTCTTGGGGCGTTTTTTCCCCCTGAGCGTCTGTTCATTTAATACATCTTTGAAAGACAGACCAAAGAATTAAATAAAAATATTGCTTAGTGTAAAACATATTAATGCTCTCGAAGTATATTAAAAAATAAATTTAAAAAAGCCTGGCCACATTTGAGACATTTTTACCATGATAGGACGAGTCAAACCAGGATTATTGATCATACAGAATAAGAGAACACAGTTATGAGAGTAAAAACACCTGCTACATTAATGCACTTATCCCAGTGTTTCACTAGCGTCTGGATACTCGAGCCATCAGACCGCTTCATGTCTGACGTCATGTTCACGTCTATAAACATTTCACTGCATATCGTACTGTGACAAATAAAATTAGAATTTGAATGTGAGACGCTGGCCTCCCAGGAACTCCTTAAATGGCGGAAATATGTGCAAATGGCTTGGAGAGAGGTCAAGACTGAACGGGGGATGTGGCAACCGAGTTCCTGTAATGTTCAAGTGTTATTTGTGAATGCGTCTCTTCTGCAAGTTGTTGACGGCTTATCCGTCGTTTGCACCATTCGAATGTTTTACTGCAGCTAAGAGTCTCATCACCGTACTGCGTTTGAAATCTGTTTTATGCCTTCATTCAGCTAAAATATCATCAAGTCCCAGTTTGACTTGAACACCCCCCCTCCCCAACCTTAAATAATGCCCATTTTAACAGGAGCCGGTTTTC
Source organism: Clarias magur (assembly GCA_013621035.1). Lineage (NCBI taxonomy): Eukaryota > Metazoa > Chordata > Actinopteri > Siluriformes > Clariidae > Clarias > Clarias magur. The sequence continues at coordinate 187,170 of QNUK01000773.1, forward strand.
ATAAAGGCTCGCTGGTTGACACGGGTGTCCAAGTAAACCATGTAACATGTGACAAGTCTTCAAGGTTAGTTAGTTAACAGCAGAGATCGCATTTTCCATAATGAGTCACCTCTCATTCGCAATGTCTTTTACCCCCGGTCCATAATAATCCACTGAAAGCTTCTCTGTGCTCCGGGGAGAGTTCCCCGCACAGGTCAATTAACCCTCTCTGACCTCTGGTCTAATGGTATTCGCGTGAAAGCTGGGCTTGGAAAAGCTGATCAATAGCACACATTGGACACGTCCGAGCCACCTGACACCTGATGTCTCCTCCTTATTGATGCTATAAAACTAAACCCTGAGTCTGAGTCAGCGTCAGTTTCTCTGAGACACCATGTGACAGACACAACGTGACAGTGTGTGTAGAATTCTGCATCACCATGTAGTTTTAACAAGACAGGGTAAAGGTGATTTATTCATATACTTATGACCAGTAGAGGGCGATGGAGACTTCTAATACTAGAAGAAAGATTATCTTAGCGTACTGATAGAGAACAATAGAGGGAGGGGAACCTGCCTTGAGTAAACAGGTAATAAATTGGATAAGATGAATGAATCACCATCTACTTCTACTGCCACAAACAAGTGCACGTCTTATTTTGGACCGAAGCTAAACAAGTTGTAAAATGGACGCCATCTGTCCCAGGGATCTGAACCCAGCTGCTCGAAATGAAATGCTTTTAAACGCTAAGTTCCTCAGAGAGACTGATCCGCCAAGCACAACGTGATTACTCAAACTGTGATGGAAGAGGGGCACCAGTAACTACATTAACCCAGTCAGAGGACTTGGTAGGGCTCACTCTAACCATGATGGAGTGGGAGAAGGTGACGGAGTTAGCGCCGGGCCGAGACTAAAACAGACATGCGTACTGAATAACGAACACATAGGCTTCTCAATCATGTGGTCAAATCAAAATCTACTTATAGAATTATTAGATCACAGGACGTTCCGAGTAAGTATGTTTTTGAACAAAAAGACTTGAGCTCAGATGTGCTAATGCTCCATAACTGATTACTGGTTTGACGGTGATTGGGGGGGGGGGGGGGGGGGGTTATTGGCTGACTGGCAAAATCAGACCCCTTTTGATTGTCTCTGAAAATCCAACATTCCTGACATGGTGTACATCCTGATCTACAGCTTATGTACTATGTACTACTTTATTAGTCGTGTGGGGAAAAAAAGCATCCCAGCCTTATCGTGAAAAAGTTCATTTTCAAGTGAAACTTTTCTACATTCATTACATGTAAACGGCCAAAACATTAGTATTGGTGCTAATTTTATAATACAGTTTAATATTATACATATAATACAGAAAATTTGTGCACCGAAGAAGCTACTTTTTAAAGTTTATGCAACGTGGAAGTGACTAATCTTGCTTCCCTAAAAATGTTGCTTATTATTATTTTCATAATTTAAAATGCTAATTATTCATATTTCTTTATGAGTATTGATATTAAAATTGGTGTAAGCTTCTAGAAGACCTGTAAAAATTGTTGTTTAAATTAAAGCAATCTGTTTTTTTTAAATAAAAACTTAAAAAGCAAGAATCCTGTAGTGTCCGTAACCATGCTAAATTCATGTTGCAATATCTTAACAATTTAGCATTTTAGATAAATATACTTTTTCAGGTTTAGGTCTTTTCATGTGAAATCTAAAATCAGACAAGTTTCATCTGAATGACAATAAAGAACACTGAAAGATTTGAATTCAAATCTGACATTTTGACATACAAGAAATGAAGCATGGATTGGGAGATAAGCATTCAGTATAATGAAAATGGTGTTATATATGAAAATTCACATTTTCACGTACAGTAGATGAAATCCTTTTTAGCACCGATACCATGTTTTGACTGAAAGTGAAAAATTTGAAGTCTTTCTCAAAACATTAGAATATTTAATTTCGGGTTTGAGTAAATTACTGATCATACAGAGTAACTTGTGTATCTCTCTGTGTGGTTCAGTACACGAATGGGGAAGGCTGGTGACTTGACAGATTACAAGATGATGATCATCGATCCCCTCTAGAACGAGTGTAAAGCCCCAGAAGGAGCTGCATCAAAGCATGTGGAAGGGAAAATGTGTGGTAGGAAAAAGTGCACAAGAAACAGGGTGACGAACGCAGCCTTAAGAAAATGTAAGCATCCAATATATAAACCATACACCTGTTCATGATTTGCAAACTAGAACTGCTGACTTTAGTTTTAGATCACCTTCTCCCCAAATAGTTGTTCAAAGCAATTATTTATTCAATTAATTTATTATTGACTCAAGTAATATTTTAAGGATATCACCTTCGTAGCGTTGATCACCCTCAATAGGAGGATTACTAAAAAATGTCTAGCCCTGTCCTGTTTATAACCCTCACACCCCTCCACAGGAACATCACGCTGAGAAACAGAGGGGGAAAAAAAAGTGGAAAAAGAGTGAGAGTGACGGTGTGGAGGTTGTGGAAATCCACCTGTGCTGTGTGACGGAGGAAAAATTCATGCTTTCTTTGTCTTCTGTCTTGAACCTGTTTCCAGTAGGGGACCCAGAGCTGGGTGAGAGGCTGCAGGGGGCACCGGGGAACAATACACTTTTGTCATTGTGCTTAACCAAAACTGCAAGAGTTAGTCAGGCAAAGCAAAAGACCAGGAATTTCTTTTCAGCTCTTCCCTGCAAGGGGTTGAAACCCCCCCACCACCACCATCACTCCTCTCACAGTTTAAGCCTGGCACCAACAAAAGGAAAAGCGACCGATTGCTGCAGTGCCCCCTACCCTCCTCCACACCCTGCCCAGGAGCCTCCCTGTGTCACATGACGGAATCGGTGCTGCTGGTTCACTTCACTATCACTTCAATAGCGAAGACTCGCCTTCATTAGACGTAAATGGATCAACCCGAAACGAAACAAAGGAGATGCGATGGGGGGAATTAAGAAAGGCTGCTGTCCTGCTCCATCTCTGAGCGACTCATCCGGATCAGTCGACTAATGACGCTAACGAAGGGGCTTGGGCACTGCTTAGCTCCACTGCTCCTGATCCTCAAGGAAAGCTCAGTCTCTCTGTTCACTATGTAACCCTATTGTTTAGTGTAACACTGCTGATCACTTTGAACTATTTTACTCAAGAACTCGTACAAATTCGATCAACTGAAAGCCGTCATAATATTTCATGAAATTTTATAATAAAAAAAATTTTAAAGTTAAGAGTGCGTTCTCGGGAATTTTCTTGTTTAATCTTCAACAGTCAGAATCAGCTTGCGCATTTAGTTAGGAGAATCACACTAAAATGATTTCCAACACTTCTATTCTATATATGCATTTTCATATTGGCTAGTGATATAATCAAAAGTGTGTTTGGAATTGCAATTGAAGAATTCCTAAAAGAAAAACATTGAATGATTGAGACAGAATCTTGATAAGTTATTGAGTTTTAATAACAGTTTTTAACCATGTCATTTAAATAGGATCCAAAATTATACTATTCAAATTATTCAAATGATTATTTTTTAAATAATTTCTAAAAAAAAACCTTAAAAAAAAGCACTACCAATTAATTTCCCCCTATTGTGACCTCACATAAGAAGATACCGCCCCCTGCTTGTTGCTCGGCTCTGTGGTTCTCTGGAGCGCTGTTGCTCAGTAGTCACGTATTTACATAGACACTGAAATGGCTTGTTCGGTAGAGGAGTGTGTATTAATCCGATAAATATTTCAGCTAAAAAGCATTAACACACACACTTTAGGGGAGCTTTGAGACGAATGCTAGCTTGTTAAAGAAATAGTAACCTTTAAAATTGCATTTATTACATTTTTCCCCCCATCCCTGACCAACAAAGAAAAGCTGTATATATCTGGGGCACGTCGTCCCCTGAGAGACGCTACAAGAGAACAAGGCACGACTGGCCAGAGTGCCTGGTCAGGGCTTGGAGAAAATCTATACGTGTCTCTCAAACTGTCAGGCTCACACACTTATAGTACACACAAGCAGTGTGAGAAAGCATTGTGGAAAATGTGTGACAAGTGCTCATAAGCACCCGGTGTCAGTAATAAGGCTGCTGGAAAGCTAGTTTATTCAGAACGCACTACAGTGAGGAGCTGAGAAGCATCTTGGCCTGTCACAGTATATTAACTCAGACTGGGGTGAGACAGACGCACAGAGCCGCCCCGTCCACACATCCAGCCGGAATGAAATAGGATTACCATAGTGAGTATCTACATCATCTCCGTCAGCACTTTGAAACTGAGGACAAGCTAAGCTAGGTTTTCAGACACGGGAAAATCTTAAAAGGTTGGAAAACACAACAGCATTGACAAACTAGCACTGTGTCTCAAATCTGCGTTTTAGAGTATTATTAAACATACCATACTCAAAGTATTTAATTTAAGATACAGCCCATGGGGTGGGGGGGGGGGACAACAACCTGACAATGGCAGCAAGTTTTCAAAGACTAAAAAAGTTTTTTAGTAATACCACGTTCTATGCCTCATGTATATAACCGCCCATCACCCTCACTAGTGACGTTCAAGTCAAACTGGGACTTGTCCAAATGAATGATGCAAATGTATTAAAGGTGGTCGTATCATCCAGAGATCGCTAGTTCGAATCCCGGGTGGTGCTGTAACCTCTCGCAGCCGGAGGTCTAGAGAGAGCTGATTGGCCGAGCTCTCTCCGAGGGGAGGGATGAGAGGTACATAGTGCTCCGACATTAATCACAGCTCTACAGCCAGTCAGGGGCGTCTGTGAGCTCGCGCAACGGAGGGAGCGGATAGCGCTGTCCTCCGAGTGTGTTACGCCGCTCCCAACGGTGCGCGAGCGAGCAGTTCGAAAAGATGCGGTCGGCTGGCGTCACGTGGTTCGGAGGAAACACGTGATAGTCTTCGGCCCTCCCGGCTGAGTGGTAGTAGTAGCCTTAATGTGGGAGCCCCCTAGTGACGGGGAGGAATTGGACACGACTAAATTAGGGAGACAATCGGGGGGGGAAAAAAAAAAAAAGCTGGTCGTACGTCCATAAATGACGAGGTGACTTGGAATCGTTCCCATGAACATTCACCTGATCCTTGAGAATCGGCGGATAACTTGTTGCCAGGAACTTGGCTGGGAGTTATCGCCACATCCCCCATACGGTCCTGAACTCGCTCCAAGCCATTACCACATCTTCGGGCCATTTAAGGAGTTCCTGGGAGGCCAGCGTTTTAGATCCGAAGCAGGCCTTCTCATCACAGCTCTGGCGTACTGAGAAAACGTTCTACCTTGACGGTATCCAAGAACAGGTGAAATGCTGAATAAGTGCATTAGTGTAGCAGGGGATTATACAGAGAAATAAAGTCCTGGTTTGACTCGAGCACCATAACACCACTACTTCCACTTTTACACGAGTATAACCATCCACGTTTCACTCACCTCCTGTACTTCACAATATGTGAGAAATGAGATGAGAACGCAGTGCTGCATGAACAGTGCGTGCCCAGTCTTGGGGTGTGCCACTGTCACAGATCAATAAATCGCCTCGGACTGGGGAGCAAGTGAATGAATCTCTCCTTAAGGACAAGTGGATGGAGCGAAGCCTTGGAGGGGTTAAACTGGAAGGTCTCCGGCACCATTTTAAAGGGGAAAGGTCAGCAAGTCAGATAGGCACAATCTGTGCATGGGTGGAAGGGACAAAAGCATCTGTACCAGATGCAAAGAAGTAGAAAAGAAAAAAAGAAAGTAAAAATAAAACACAAATAGCACACACCGATGTCGGGCTTATTAAAAATTCCATTGATGGATCGTCTTTAGAGTTTTCGTTCTTTTTAAGTAAGCTGAAAACGTACATTTTCTGTATCTTTGCATACTAGACAACATTTCATGATGAATGCTGCAATGAGAATTGGGACACGTGACTTTACAAATGCATTCATATAACTACCATAATGAATATAAAAGCACATCAAAAATAAATTTTTATTTACAATGGTGGAATAAATCCAGTCTGATCGTCATATAAATAATACTAAGGCTCGGTTTTTCAGGATGAAATCTCAGGAGCCATTTCCGAGTGACAGGGACGTGTAGTAGAATCTAGAGTTTGGACAGAAAATAATAAATAATGTCCATGAATGAATCAACACCATACTGAGCTGTCACTCTGCATTGCAAATCTGAACCTTAAAGATGCAAACAGCATGCATATACGCAAGCATTGAATCAAGTCAGGTCCGAAACTTGAATTTCAAAATAAAGCAAGTTCTCATGTCCTCCACAAGCCTAGTGTAAAATAATGGAGTGCGTCCAAGAAAAGCCAACAGAAAGATATCTTATCTAGAGAGTTATTTGACTAATATTACTCTAATAAATCTCTCACAGCTCCTGAAGCACTCACAGTAAAAGCAGGATCTGGATCTCGTCTCTCGGCAGGACTGAGTGCGCCTGAGCGGACACTCCTGGTCTTCTCCACCCTTCGCTACCAGGATGGGTTTATTGGTCCACAGTGACTCGTATCTCTGACGGACTCTGGAGGTCAGCATTCGGCGATGGAAGTTGCCCTCGGCTTGGGGGCTACAAGCGCTGCCCGCCTTCGAGGCCTGGTACTGAGGAAGGGGCTGAGCATTGCCCATCTTCTGGCTGGCACTGGGCGGCTTCGCGTGACCCTCCTCATAGCAGGCCTTGTAAGATCAGCTGAAGCAATGCACGTTGGTCAGAGTACTGCAGGTTCCTGAGGTCTGGGGGGGTGGGTGGTCCTAATTCTCAGGCCCGCCTCACTCTTTCCTGCCTCATCCCCGTCCCCGAACACCCCCCCTACTCCCTCTAGGGGGAAGGCAGCGTGAGCTGGCTAAACAGCCCACTAGGGACCCTTCTTTAAGACCCTGCTTTCTGCAGCCACCAAAAGATGAGCCCTCCTCCTCCTCCTCCCTCTTTTCTCCTGAATAGAATTGATTTTCCTAAACAAAGAGGAGGCCAGTGCATGAGGTGTCAGGTTACTGCTACCATCCGCAAAACAAACAGACGCTACATCAAACTGCATTTAACTTCTCAAGCATGGAATTCTAAAAGTAGTGGACTGACAACCTGTGGAAGACCAGACAGAACTTACAGCTCATGAAAAGTGAAACTGTGGACACACGCTCGACTTGCTGGTCTATCCATGTGTTCTGGGCTTAAATCATGGCTGACCATTAGCCCAGTGCATGCTGGTCAGCCTGTTTCGAGTCTTGCCCCGTACTAATCTCTTAACCCAGATTAACCGCCCTTGCCCCTCTTCATCCATGCACAGACACACTGACACATAGATAAACATGAGGATGCAGGTAATTAAGCTCCAATACAAGAGCAAAGGTTCACACACACTCAACCTCATAAAACACAAAATAATGATTCAGTGAACAAATACTCCATCTCATCACACGGCCCTATGATGCCGGCATGTCCACGGCAAGACGTAGCTCTGAACTTTGAGAAGCGAAGATGTGTTTCTCTACAAAGATGAAGAGCCTGTGACATGACATGTCTAGAGACGCTGCAATGAAATCACAACACTGCAACAGCTCCCTCTGCTGGTCAGTCGCATCACACACCAGCTCTTGGTCATAGATGCATCACATACGTACTGTATATTAATAACAACATTGCTGCGCATGACTTATCGGACGTTGGGAGTTCTGCACATGATGCTAAATAATATACACACAGTATAAAACAACAACAAAAACATACTCCCATTGATGTTCTTCCTAAACACTGTGGCTCAAACACATCTAAATTGAAAAGTACTAGCTGAGTTGTTCGCCCAATGCACCAGACATGCACATACAGTATACACTGCTATTGCACATACACTGACTGAACTCACAGACTCCTACGTTTGATCCGTGTGAGGGCGTTAAGTGCCTTCCATCACTCGGCCAATCAGCTCTCTCCAGGCGCCCGGCTGCGGGAGGTCACCCGGGATTCAAACCTGCGATTTCCGGATGACGGGGCGAGCACTTTACCGCTGCGCCGCTTGGGAGCCCCATATCTTTCTATCCAGGAGTATAACTTCTGCACATATGTGCAATCAGGTTCATCATTCAGTTTGCTTTCATTGCACATCTTTAATTGGTTCAGATCTAAATGATAACAGTCTGTTGAAACAGTCAGCTCAAGTTCGAGCGGATCTGCCATGAACAATTAAGAGCCAATTAAACTGAAGTATGCAAATGACCATTTTAGCGAGAGGGTGTATTTCCCACCTCACACCATGTTCTCAGGATCTTGGGATCTGGGGTCGCTGCAACCCTGATCGGGATAAATAAGTTGATGAAAATGGATGAATAAATATAATATAGTATAAAAATTTTTTTTTAAAAAACAATATTGGAAAACAAATACACATCGATATTATGGATGCATTTATGGAGCATGTAACAGAATGAAATTACACCAAAAAGGTCAAAAACAGACAATAATTTGTGATCTTTCTACTGAAAAACTGAGCTAACTGAATAGTAGTATAATCCAACTGAATGTAATAAGATTAGGTCTTAATTGTGGATATGAGTTGCAAAATCAGATAAGAAAGTGGCATATTTAATTAAAGAGCTGTACATTCTGGTCTAGTTTTGTGGTCACACTTAAAAGATGGTGAGAAAAAAAAAAAACACAGGGAATCCAAAAATAAAATAAAGTAGCATAACATGGAATTATTAACGAAACCAAATGGGTAACATGTTATTTTCTGCACACACACACACACACACACACACACACACACACACACACACACACACACACACACACACAAAATACTACAGATGATTATTCTGGGGCGAGTCTGACAATCTGCGCCACGAGACACTCGTGGCGCAGCTCATTCACTGACCACAGAATGAATTACACTCATCTGTTACACTGTAATAAACGGCCATGTCGATTTACACAGCTCAGCTCACTGTAGACCAGATAACGGCACAGGGGCAAAGATCACACACACACACAAACAGGCTTATATGGAACGACTCCAATAAAAAGCCACATTTTAACTACAGACACACAAAACAGGCAAAGTTCAGGCGAAAATCAACAAGTTCCCAATGAAGTCAGCTTTGCAGTGCCGTGAGTGTGATTCAGAGACGACTGTGTGTGTGTGCTGCTATAATTATCCAGATCCTGACAGTTTTCTCCGCATCACGTGAGGAAGTCACGCTTTTTTTCCCCTCGCATTCTCACTCAGAGTCACACATACCACTTAGAAAAGAAACATGCACTAACTAATACGTCACCCGCAATTAAAAACCTGAGATTTTCTTTTCAGCCCTAATTTAACTGCGATGTTAAGCAACGCAATGTGGCGTTCAAACCTTCAGTCTTGTAATGATATATAACCAAGATTACTATACACATATCTCAACCTCTTAATCTAACTGGATTTTTTTATAATCCAGTTTAGGAATCGATATCGTCATTGCAGGAATCTGACATCACATTGTGCAAAACCGAGCGGAGAAACTCCCTGATACGATGTAAAGGCGCACCAGGAAAGAAACCCGAGTCGAAATAGTTCCCGGTGTCCTGAGTGACGCCAGATAGTGGGATTATATACTCTAGAGATAAGTAATACTTATTAAGAATGACTACAATGAAGACGGTCTTTAGTTGTCAACCAGGAGGACAACATCCAGGTGAGATTATCAGCTCAACCAGGGTAATCACGGTTTCTGGGAAGTGCAAATATCCATGTGGGATCATCCACAGGAACAGAAATCGAGTCACAATTACAGGAAGATTAAAGCAGAAGCAGATCAACATGTCATTAAACAAGCCGAAACACTGCCGTCCAAAATCATGAGAATGTCTTCAGATGTCATGGTACGATGCCTTCCTCCCCATCCCCCCACGACAAGTCATGTTTCTACATCACCAGGAGTCAGTGTGGGTAATGCAGAACATCTGCTTCAGAAGATCAACTTCATTTCAGGCAGGATTGACACAAAAAGCGTCTAGCCGTGACTCAAGATCAGATACGCAGTCACTGGCGTGAGCTGAAGAAAGTTTAAGGATGACTAAGAAGGTGTAAAAGAGCTCAGCGTCTCAGCGTAGTTCTGTGGCCGAGGTGGAACTTTTGAGGTTGGACGCCACATTCTAACTGACGGTCACCACATTCACCCGTCCGAACTGTGGAACAGAGAAGTCTCCCACAGTGGACCAGTGACTGGACGCGAGAGGGGATTCCCCGGCCAGCTGTGCATGTGTGCATGTGTATGTGTGCTTGTGTACAGTATGTGTGCATACAAAGCAAATAAGAACTAATCCTACTAGACAGTAGCGACAGTAATAGAGAGCCTTAATGGTGATGCTTACCCAGGTTAATGTGAGCGATGCGCCTGCATCTCTGCACAAGGGGTCGCTGATGTCGGGTCGATAAGCTATGAAATCATTAGACTGCAGAACACACTTTTACAGTACAGTGGTACATCGGCATACTTTTTAAGACATTAAGAACTGAAATTGCACAAGAAATTTGCAAGCCAAGCATTTTTAGCATACGAGCGACCGAACGATGGCTAACTTACAAGTATGTCTGGGAGCCGTTCAAAATGGCGTCAGTTTTTTTTTTGCCATTTTGAGCAAGATTTTGATTTTTTAAGGATTTTTTCAAAAATGTCTTTTCTAAATGTTTTCCTAGTTTTTCTTTTTTTTTTATATGCAAAAGTATGATTATAGTGTTGAAAATTGGTCATTTTTGGGAGAGGGGGGCGGTGGCAAATCTGCATTTACATGGGAAAATGCTTTTGCAATACAAATTTTCGCCTTAAGATCTCGCCTCTTGAACGAATTCAAACCATATGCCAAGATACCGCTGTATAACCTTTACTTTCCGCCTAGTGCGCCCCCTAGAGGCAGTCTGCACCATGCTTTGGGAGACAGTTCTTATTTATTTATTTATTTATTTATTTATTTATTCATTCTTTTTTTCTTTCTTCATTTTTTTAAGTAGGAATTGTCACACCGTGGGTGTCACGTCTCCATGATACCATGAGAACAAAAATGAAAAGAAATAACAAAACAAAACAAAACAAAAAAATAATAATAAAATAATAGATTCAAAGAAGAAAAAAAAAATGTCATTTAGTATTTGAGAAAGTCTCTAGTGTCTCAGGAGCAACATAAAATACCAAATGATTTCTTTTATATAATAAATAAATAAATAAAGCTTCACTGCCTAAATAAATACACACCTTCACATAAAAGACAAAATTAGACACAGCACAGAGGTGCTACATGAGCAGCTGTGCATAAAGGCAACACCACATGTGCAACAACTGTCAGCAGCTGACACACTCACTCTCACACACACATGCTGGCGAGGATTAACCCAGAGTTAAAATGTACCCAAAATAAAGATCTATGTACTACCACTGCAAATAGAGAACAGCTCAAAAAGGAAAGAATTTTTGCTCCAGCACACATGCTCACGCTTTGCATGGCAAATACAGGGAACAGTGTGTCAAGTCGCATTTTCTGCAATGTGCACACATGCATACAAACTGAGCGAAGATTTCAATCTGCACTCAGGACTGGAACAACATTACTCTGAGCACCACCAGAACCCACTACTGACTCATTTCATATACGCCGAACAAACGGTCCTATTTACTAATTCACAAAACTTTATGTTTCAGATCACGTAGAAGGCGCTAACAGATTACCTGGATGTAAAGCAGTCTACACTGTCTGCTACAGTCGAGGCAACGCAGTAGATTGTGACTAATTAATTGCACATCATATCTAAAAAGTTTCTCCCTCTCTGATTTCAACTCATTTTAATTTACATATTTTTTTCCTCAAAAATGTCTAAAATTCCACCAGCGGTGCTGATTTACGACCACGCTCTTACTGCTGTGTGGAATGCCAAGCATGGACAGCTTCCGGCAATTCACACTGCGTTTCCCTGACAGCACTAGGACATCACTCAGGTATTAGCATCGCTACATCTTAACGAACACATTACTCACAATGCATACGGGTTGAGACACGGTTACAGACTTACCTTTTACACAGGACATGACTATTGCTCTCTGCTGACTCACAAACACGCAAACTTAGACACTTACACTCACTCGCCTCGGTGATTCACTGGTTCTCTCCGTTCTTGTTCCCCCATTTACCAGAGATATGCTCTCTCTCTCTCTCTCTTTTCTCTCTCGCACCACGGCATCGAGTCAGCTCAGGAAAAACAAACACTTGGCACAGCCTCCATTCTCATTCGCCCCAAAGCAGCGATTACATTATAATCAATTTATCAATTAAACTTCATCTGGGTATCATTTTTAACAATACTGTATATAGTCAATATTTTTACTAGGTATACACTATAACACACATGTAGAACCATTCTGGAGGACCATGTGCACCCAATGGTCCAAACATTGTATCTTAAAGGCGGTGCCATGTATCAGGATGATAATGCACCAATACACACAGCAAGACTGGTGACAGAGTGGTTTGATGAACATGAAAGTGAAGTTAAACGTCTCCCATGACCTGCACAGTCACCAGATCTAAATATTATTGAGCCACTTTGGGGTGTTTTGGTTGAGTGAGTCAGGAAACGTTTTCCTCCACCAGCATCAACTATCCTTAATCCCCAAAATTCTTCAACATAATCATAAAGATCATCATCATCCTTCTTCGTCGTCTTATTATTATAAACCCATATCAGCTGAGGTCTTGTACAAGATATCCCAGTTGATATGTCTGTTAGTAGTCTGGGATAACATCATATTAGGATGCACGAATTGATAACAAATAAATAAATATTTGATAAGTGATAAAAATAAGTGGTTCAATAATTGTACGCTAAAATTGTGCAGCACTGTTTCATATGATTGTGACCATATTTCATGTGGTGCAGTGGTGACTCAAACGTAAGTGTTATGATCTGGGGTTGCTTCAGTTGGTCGGTGCTAGGCTCAGCTGTATTATGTGACAATGAAATGAAGTCAGCTGACGACCTACATGTACATTAAAACAGAAAATATTTGCCGAAATTATGTCCCCGGAAATGTGTACATTCATCCCGCCGATATTATATTTGTTCACGATGCCACTAGAGGGTAAAAACCACAATGACGCTCCCGGTTGAAAAATCCCATTCAGCTCACGAAATGGTGAAACTTGAGGGCGACTTGGGGTACGAAATTATGCCTTATTCCCCCCTAGTGCCCCGACTTCGCACCCAGTGACTTCTTCCTCTTCCGCCACTTTTGACGCGTTTGACAACGGCAGATGTGGAACTTCCCCAAGAAGCAAAAAGGTTCTTCAAAGACCACCAGACAGAAGTCTATCAGGTAGGTGGAAGATACATCAACAAAAACTACGCTCACAATCAACGTCCATTTCCTTTACATAATTTTTTCTTAGCAATAATAACAATTTTATGACCGCCCCTTGTACCGGGTTGGAAATCCAAGGTCGATGAAGTGATGAGAACCGGCAGCCATGGAAATCGGCCTGCTCACCAGAACCTAACTAACAGTCTTCACTATATGGGAGTCATGAATGACACATACAGTAACTCACAACATTGAACAGGTTATTGCGCAACCCTGCCGCATGCTTTTATTACAGGAAAACATGAGGCGTCTCGCTGGCGTGACTCCCGGGTCTGAAGACGGTGCAGATAAACAGCAGGATGTAATCTCGGTGCTCAGATCGCTGTCGGATTGTCGCGGCTTGTCTCACAATGGAAAGTTGCCTTACGAAAGCGTTTCACCTGCACAACGTGCACTTGTCATCAGATATTACGTATCTGCACACGGAGGCAGAGGGAAAGAGCTTATCAGGGCTGACCTCGGGGGAGCAGTGTTCAAAAAACAAAACAAAACAAAGAAAAAGAGTAATCTTGATCAAACCATCTCGTCTCTTTTACTTTCGATAGTTTAGAGAGCTCTAATGTCTTTATGGGAAAAAGGTGTATCTTGGTTAAGGTGAACAATTATGCGCATTATGTAAAACTTCACGGTATGTCTGAAAGCACTGGGACATCAGATTGACTTATAACTGGACAACTGAGATTACTTTGAAGATTAAGAGTGAGAGAGGTTAACTTACCTGAAAATGATCCAGTGAGCCAGTCAGAAGCACCGAGAAAGAAAGAGAGAAAGAGATTAGTATCAGGCTCAACATCTCATAACTATTTCACATTCACATTCTGATGCAACACTTGAACCAAAAGCGCAAAAAAAAAGCAGTTATAAACAGTGCATCACTGCTGATACATACGTTCAAAAAGGAAACGCACGAATACACGCTTTACAGAGAACTTTTTATGCACGGTATTCCCCATCTAAAGTTTTTCACAGGTACCTATATGTCCTATAAGATGCATCTCAGCTTTATTACGTAACACTACTTTACTTTTCGGGAATGACGGTAAAGCTGGCACGCGGCCACAACTGCTCTGCCCGAAGACACAGAGTTACCCAACCTATAGTCTCTATCGGAAACATAATCGCATGACAGGCTATAAAGCATTTCTGTAGGTTCCGCTCTGAATGAGGGCCTCTGCTACAAGCCGGTAAGGTAAATGTCAATGAGAGCCTGGCGACTAAAGAAGTCAAATTTTTCATGTTGATTTGATAACCATCTCTGTTTTTCCTCTTCCGCACAGGCGCCCTAAAATCTGACCAGCTTAAGACTGGGGTTTATGCCAGTTGTGGTGGCTTGTTAAAATATCACAGACTATTTGAATGGTTTGCTGGCTACATACACACTCTTATGATCACAATATACTTATGCTGCATATAATGGCTACTCACCACATCCAAAAGCAAAAGTCGTCTCAAACTGGTCTTTTGAAATTACAATAAATTCAGTGTACTTAAATGGTATTCACCGACATATTTGATTAAGCTTAAAGGATCAGTGCATCCGCATCGAATGAGTGACACGCCATAGAGGATACATGCCAGGCAGGATCAGCACTGGTCCACAGAGGATTGCCGCCAAAGAAGATCAGCACTGTCAACAGGGGATCAGAGCCGTGGTACAGAGTATAAGCAAAAGAGAGAGGATCAGTGTCGCGCCACAGTGGATAAGCGCCAGAAAGGATCAGGGTTGCCCAACAGAGAGGATCAGGGTTGCCCCACAAATGATCAGCGTTGCCTCACTGAGAGGATCAGCGTTGCCCAACACAGAGGATCAGCGTTGCCTCACAGAGGATCGGGACTTTCACAGAGTACCATCACTGCCACAGAGGATCAGCGACACACCACAGATCATCAGCGTTGCCCAACAGAGAGGATCAGGGTTGCCCCACAGAGAGGATCAGTGTTGCCCTACAGATGATCAGCATTGCCCCACAGAGAGGATCAGCATTGCCTCACAGAGGATCAGCACCAGCCCATAGAGGATCAGCACTTTCACAGAGTACCAGCACTGCCACAGAGGATCAACATCACACCACAGATCAACAGCGTCGCCCCACAGAGAGGATCGGCCTTGCACCACAAAGATGATCGGCATTGCCTAACGGAGAGGATCAGGGTTGCTCCACAGATGATCGGGATTGCCCCACAGATGATTAGGGTTGCCCCACAGAGACGATCACAGTTGCCTCACAGAGATCAGTGTTGCCACACAGAGGATCAGAACCACCCCATAGAGGATCAGCACTTTCACAGAGTACCAGCACTGCCACAGAGGATCAGCGCCACACCACAGATCATCAGCGTTGCCCCATAGAGAATCAGTGTTTAATTCAATTCAATTCAATTTTATTTCTATAGCGCTTTTAACAATGGTCATTGTCTCAAAGCAGCTTCACAGAAATACACAGAAAATTTAAGGAAGTGTGTATGTGTGAAAATGTGGTTAAATAATGAGATTGTCCCTGATGAGCAAGCCAAGAGTGACGGTGACAGTGGCAAGGAAAAACTCCCTGAGATGGCAATAGGAAGAAACCTTGAGAGGAACCAGACTCAACAGGGAACCTCATTTGGGTGAACAGAAATCGTATAACATGATGTGTTATGCAGCTGAAAGTTCAGTATAACAGAAGTTATTTAAATTAACATGAAGTCCAGTTCAGCACAGGGATGAGTGCAGAGGGCAGAAGGGGGTCTGGATCACTGGGAGCACAGGAGCAGCATGTGTAGCTCCAAACCATCATGAAGCAGAATCCAGCTGGAGCTGGTCCTTCTCTGGATGCCTCAGAGTCCTCGCAGCATTGGCCTTTCTACTGAAGCTGACACAATCTCCAAATGCCTCGGGTTGGGTAGAAAAATAAGGAACAGGTGGAAAGAATAAGCGTGGTTGCCATTCAGCCAGTGCAGGGACGATAATATTGGGGTTATATGATCATATTTTCTTGATCTAGTGAGAACCCTGGCGGCTGCATTTTGGACTAACTGTAGTTTGTTTATTGAGGATGCAGGACAGCCACCCAGTAATGCATTACAGTAGTCCAGTCTGGAGGACATGAATGCATGAACGAGCTTTTCTGCATCAGATACGGATAAAATGTTCCTAAGCTTGGCAATATTTCTAAGGTGGAAAAAGGCTGTTTTTGTGATATTGGAAATATGATTTTCAAAGGATAAGTTACTGTCTAATATTATGCCCAGGTCTTTCACTGTCGAGCTGGTGGTAACAGTACATCCTTCTAAAGGCAAGCTGAATTTTGAGAGCTGTTGTGTACTGGTTTTTGGGCCAATAAGTAAATATCTCTGTCTTATCTGAATTTAGTAAAAGAAAATTATCGGTCATCCAATCTTTTATAGCTTGAACACACTCAGTTAGTATATTTTGTGGAGATGTATAACTGGGTATCATCAGCATAACAATGGAAACTAATCCCATGTCTTGTAATGATGTTACCTACAGTAACAAAAGCATGTATATTAAGAAAAGCAGAGGTCCTAAAACCGACCCTTGTGGCACCCCATATTTCACTGGCATTTTCATAGACAGTTCTCCATTTAGATCTAAAAAATGGAATCTACTACCTTTTCTAATATCTTTGATATAAAGGTTTGAAATCTGTCTGTAATTTGTTATATCATTTGGATCTAAATTAGATTTTTTAAGAAGTGGCTTAGTAACTGCCAACTTGAAAGGTTTAGGGACGTGACTTGGATATAATGGAGAGTTAATAATGTTTAGAAGCGGTGCTCCAGCTATATGTATCACTTCTTTTAAAAATCTAGTTGGGATTGGATCCAGCAAGCATGTTGTTGATTTAGCTGAGGTGATGAGTGTATACAGCTCTTCCTGTCCTACACCTGTAAAGCACTGAAAATCTCATTGTGAAGCTTTAGACTTCATGAGATGCTGTTAGAAGTTGAATTTCCATTATTTTCTTCATTGAAGAAGTTCCTGAAGTCTTCACTTCTAAACTGTGATGGAATACTCCCTGCAGGCATCTTAGGTTTTGTTAGTCTAGCCACTGTACTAATTAGGAAGCTGGGATTGTTTTGGTTTCTTGCTAGGAGTTGGCTCAGATGCTCGGCCCTAGCCGCTTTTAGAGCCCGTCTACAGCTACACATACTATCTTTATACGCAATTCTAAAAACTTTTCTCCATTTTCGCTCAGGGTTACAGATTGCTCTCTTTACTCTCTTGCTCTCTTTTACCATGGTGCAAGTGTTTTATTTCTGACTTTTTTTTTTTATCTGATGGGAGCAACAGTGTCTACTGTACTGGCAAAAATAGTGCCCATGCTGTTAGTCACTTCATTTAGATCGTCTGCACTTTGGGGTCTAACAAGAAATTGGGACAAATCCGACAGATTACTCGTGAATCTGTTTTTAGTAGTTGGATTGATATTTCTACAGAATTGTTGCCCCTGAAAGGATCAGCGTTGCCACACAGAGAGAATTAACATTGCCCACAGAGGGTCAGTGTCACCACACAGAGGATCAGCTCTGCCATAGATGATCAGGGCCATGCCACAGAGGATCAGCACAGACACAGACAGTCAGCGTTGCTACTAGGGCTGCACGATTTAATAACGATAATAATAATAATTAAAAAAACACTTGGATTATTTTGACACTGATATTGAAACTGTAATATGTATGTATTATAAGTACAATTTAATAATGAATTATTTATCTGGGCCAACACCAAAGAACAGGACCAAGAATGCTTGTCAATATTTATTAATGCATTATCTAAAATGTACTTAAAAAATAAAACTCTACATAAACCCCTGACTACGTGTATATTACCTATAATAAATTATAGCCTTTGCCGATTACATAATTGCACAGGTCCATACTGCGAGTTCGTTTTTAACGTAATGAATTCTGCAGCACTAATTGCAACTAAGGTTCAGCATCGTCACTGAGGATGAGAATTTCTGCCAATATGATTCGTCACTACACAAATCTTGCCCTGCCTCACAAATTAGGGGAATGCCCACACAAAGCCTGGAAAGATAAGCACGGTCACACGAATCTGCCAGAACACTACACAAACACATCACCATCATGCAAATACACCACGGTCAGGAAAGCTCACAAGAGCTGTAGCGCTGCCACATAAACGCTCCCAACGCGGCGGCGACTGGCACCGCCGCACAAACGCGACACCGCCACAGAGGATGGGCTTTGGCACGGAGTAGCACAGTGCCATGACTGCTGTCAAAAACATCTTGTCTCACAGCAACTGGCCTTCTGAAATTATGGGTCTACTACAAGAGTCTGACAGCCCATAATTACAGGCTCTATTTAAAAAGAGGGCTGGAGCCACATTTAGGGCACTTTAACCAGGCCTGCGTGTAAGTGCCAATTGTATAAAAGCATGGTTTAAATTTAGCACTACGAGCACTTAGTAGTAGGATTATGTTTTTTTTTTTCTCCCTAAATGTAAAGGATTTTAGAGGAAATGTCCTGACTTGCTTCCTGATCATGCCCTAGGTGTAATATCATATCAAGTTCTTTTCATGTACTATAAACTAAAGCCTACCCAGTATAATTTCTGCAGACTTGTTCTATCTTAGGACAAAATTATCATGTTATGCTAGGTCATTATTTGGTTTAGTGGTTAGCACTGTCGCCTTGCACCTACAGGCATGTTCTCCCCGGGTACCCTGGTTTTCTTCAACAGTCCAAAGACATACAGATTAGGCTAATTGCCGTCCCCAAATTGTGGTCACCATAGGCCTCCACGGTCCCCATTCAGACTGCAGAGGTTCGTAGATGGATGGATTTTTTAACACGAAGAAGAAAAAATAAAGGTATTCAACAGTTATGGAGGTGGATATCATAGAAGCCGTTTTCATACAGTGTGTCTGTGCCGGTTGTCACCAATATCAAGTAACTGATCTGGGAACATGAGCCGGGATGGTGATTGTCACATGGCAGGTTATCAAGACGGGGAATTTTGTCCTCCCATATTTTCTTATTTTCTTCTTCATTTTCTTAATTACATTTCAAGAAACCTACAGTAAGGACAGAGTTTTTGAGCTTTAAGTCCATATTTTGGCTACCTCTATTGCATCCACCAGCAGAGAACGCACACATACTTAGTCCTGTATCTCGTGCCTGCCCAGGTTAATCAAATATCTGACCGTGTAATAAGAACAGCACGGCTCAGGAAAACATTACGGCGTCGATGAAGTCAGGCGGTTCGATGGAGCATGTGGTCCGACACGGAAAAAAGTTCAGAAAGCTCAGACGATAAAAAGGAGCACGATTTATTACTTCCTGAAATGTACGACCGTGATACGTTTACACCTTTAACAGTAATCTAAGTTTAGCACTTTAAGCGTTATAAAGAAGTGAGTTACAGTGAGAAATGTACGAGGGTGAGAGGTGAGATGTCAGAAGCTGAGGCCGAAGAGCCGCCATAAATCAGAAACGCACTAATATTAACTCACTAAATGGTCGCACCGAACTGGTCGCGGCTCTGCCTGTGCACAGGCCTGCCCCAGCTCTTATTACAGACAGAGTAGGGTTACTGCTGGACTGCAAAACAATATACACACACAATGCAGAGAGCAGGAATAAAATAGAGGAGTGGAATATTTGCCCACATACAAAGATGACAAAAAGGATTTATTTTATAAGGCTCAACAATGAGCCTCTGGCTATTCAGGGTAGTGTGTGTGTGTGTGTGTGTGTGTGGTGCTGTTCTTTCCATCTAGAACAGAAATCCAGTTCTGAGCAGACTTTAAAAATGACATGCACTCCATTTAATACTTTACAGACTCCCACACACACACGCACACACACACAAACTAAGTCAAACTAATCAAAGTCTAAATCGAAATCTGCTTACCTTACTGGGAAAAAACCCAAACAAAACAACACCTCTCATTTATCAGAAACAGATAATGTAACGTATATTCAGGTGCAAGACGCGTTCCCAGATCCAGGTCCTGCCGATTTGGGTATGAGAGAAGCTCCAGTTTCGCAGGGCGCGAAGCTCCCCCTCATCGGCATGCGCTCATACAATCGCATCTCCGCCAGTCGGTGACATCTCCCATTTCCGCACCCTCATCCCGGTGCGCCGTGACCCCCAGCACCCCTCATCACCACCCCATCACCGCGTGGCGGATAAGAGACCAGCGACAACGACTTGCACACAATGGAAAAGCTGTCATAAAGTCAGGACAGTGATCCAATTCTCTCCTCGCATGTAAACATCACACTCCGTTACTTCCTGCCCTGGCAGACACAATGGAGGAGTTTACAACACACACTCTCTCTCTCTCTCTCGCTCTCTCACACACACACAAAGTTGTTCTGTGTATAAAACAAGGCAGGACATGATACATGAGAGGAAATGCACTGACCCCCCCCCCCCTTTTTACTTTTTGTTTTTTACTTTTTGTTTTTAGCCAACATGCTCTGGACGTTTATCACCGTGTTGTGGTGATTTCCATTCTGATGCAAATTGCCTGCGAGTTACTGGAACATCGAGCTTCAGATCTGTGAAGTGGCTTCGGGATAAAAGATATGGACTAAACATCTGGAAAAATCACTGGACACTTAGACAATATACACACTTACTATAAAAAAAAATAATTAAAAAAAAACTTAAAATAATACTTAAAAAAAAAAAAAACTAAACCTACAGAATATAGGTCGGCATAATGACTTAGTGGTTAGCACTGTCGCCTTGCACCTCCAGGGCCAGGGTTCGATTCCCGCCTCGGGTCTGTGTGCTTGGAGTTTGTATGTTCTCCCCGTGCTTGGTGGGTTTCCTTCCACAATCCAAAGACATGGACATTAGGTTAATTGGCGTTCCCAAAAATTGCCCACTGTGTGTGTGTGTGTGTGTGTGTGCCCTGAGATGGACTGGTGCTCTGTACCCAGCCTCATGCCCCAAGTCTCCTGGGATAGACTTAGACCCTGACTACAGGATAAAGCAATATAAATGATGAGAGTGTGAGTGTAACCTACATAATATGTAAGTAATTAACCATATTACCTTAATATTAAATTATTATATTAAATGATATTAATATTATCCAAATCAAAGCAATTTTCTTTTGTTATTTATTAAAGAATGACCCTTTGTAGATTTGGTCCCTATTATCTTCGTTATACTTAATGCTGTGGAGCATCAATGAACCCAAAGTCCGGTTCCCAAGATAATCCCCTATCTTTAATGTCGCTATAGACAGTCGTGTCGTCAACCAACCTAAAAGAAAGAAATTCACGCTTTGTCAAAACGAGCAATCCTTCTCCTTGAAGGTTTGAAAAACGAAAAGTTACAGATTTCTCTCGGTTATAAAGCTCTGACCCCTTCCAGAAACTCTAAATAAATGTCTCCTAATAGAAGACGTCACCGTAGCAACAATTACTACTGTCACAGCTGTGCTGTTGAAAACTAATCAACACCTTCGGATTAAGAATGAAGTAGCAATGGGGTATAACTGAGCAACAACCGTCTAAAAGAACTTGCGATACCTGGCACTTAAATAAATAAACCTGCATTTGACTGCAAAACGAGATAAACACCATATTCTGTGTTCGTTCGTTCTGGCTAATTATTTTCCTTAGGCACACATGCTTGTCTAGAACTACACTTCTGATTTGAAAACTGCTACACATCCTTGTTTTAGAAGCTTTGGTGCGTTTTTCTCGAAACGTATCCATAAACAGCCAATCATATTACATTCATTGAAAAAAAAAAAGAGGAAGGTCCAAGAGGAGGTTTATGGATGTGGTGATGCAGGGGGATAGAAGTAGAAGACAGAGTAAGATGGAAAGAATTGGTCCGCTGTGACGATCCCTAACAGGAGACGCCGAAAGAAGAAAAAGACATCGCTTTTCTGAGTCACATGGTCAGTCAAGCAGCTGCTGTGGAACAGCTGGAGTTCTTTTGGAGAACCCTAAAGCCAATAAAAGCCTTTTTTTTCACTCTGTTTCTGCAGCATCATGGAGCAGCCGGCATGGACTACCACGATAAGTGAAACTGAAACTGCTAGAGGAGGAAGCTGATGACGCGGCCAAGTTTGTTTTTGCATTATTCGTAATGCTTCCCATGATCCTCAGCAATCTTCGTGATTAAAAAGGTTTTGTGTGCAACAAAACGCAACCATATATTGATAGTTATATATAATTATAGTTATATAGATAGTAGAGTATAACTGAATACTTAAATAACCCCAAACCTGCTGTCTTGTTTTGACGAAATGGATTTATAGAGTTTTGCAAAATAATATAAAAAAAAAATCTCACTGATATAAACAAAACAATTTTCTGTCAAAATTTTGTCACGCGAAGAAACCATGCAGGAAGTATCCTCTATCTTGATGAGGAAGGAAACAAAAACTTGCAGCCCACACACACACACACACACACACACACACACACACACACACACACACACACAGTAATCCCCTCACCTATGTAGTGCTGGGGTTCGTACACCCAGTCATCTTCATCATCCTTTTCTTGGTCTCGGTGCGCTGCGTGCGAGAGTGTGTTCAGGTCGGTGTGGCTGCGGAACAGTTTGCGGGTCTGGCGGGAGAGGGTTGATCCGCTGAGCCAGCTGAGGGCGCGAGTGACCGAGGCGGCCTTTTGCTTCTTATCCCTGTCCCTGCCCGAAGAGCCCGAGTGATTCTCCTTCTCCTTCCGCATGCTCCACAGGAAAAAAAGGCGGAAATAGATGGAGGTCGGGTCAAACAGGGTCAAGACCTGTAATGGACAGAGGGCCACCTGACCTCACAGCTGCATGGTCAGTCTTGCAAGGGCAAAGACCTTTTTTTTTTTCCACGCTTTGAGATCCTGCGGTGTAAAACACACCCGAGGTCGTGACCAAGACTTCCTGAGATTTTCGGATCCTGAAGAGCTTCACGTTAATCCAACACGCTTCACTCGTCCATTATGGGTCAGTTACAGGTAAAGCATTCTCAGATTCTGATAGCCTTCTGTCTATTAACTTTATCCCTGGATGCATCTCCAAGATCCTGGCACAAAGAGAAAAATCCCAGAAGGTGTAATTAACTCCAACACCCGAATGGAAAACGAGGAATAGCACACTGCTGCTGGTCTTCCCCACTGACACCGGTCTCTAAACTGTACTCGGAGTGGAAAAAAATTAAAAAGG
Source organism: Clarias magur (assembly GCA_013621035.1). Taxonomy (NCBI): domain Eukaryota; kingdom Metazoa; phylum Chordata; class Actinopteri; order Siluriformes; family Clariidae; genus Clarias; species Clarias magur. The sequence goes on from QNUK01000773.1 coordinate 210,715, forward strand.
GATCCCGGCACAGCCAAACCACACAGCTCAGCCTGGATTTGGGTGTAGTCTGTAAGCAGAAAGTTCAGCTGACCAAAGTTTAAAGGAAGAGAGATCTTGAATAAAACCTCCTTTAGTGTTTTTCCGAGCTGTCAGGTCCTCAAACGTCAGGTTTGAAAAAGTCCTCCTCCTGGTCATGTCTTTCCATGAGTTGTGCTGGGTCTCACCTGAATGGAGACATCACTCAAGAGTGAGTGAAAGAATGAAAGCTTCAGCTTACTTCCTTGCTCGTATTTCAAATCCTGAAAGCGCAGGTGATCTGTGCGCGTTTACGCCAAGCCGGGGCTTGACAGCTCAGAGCACTTCACAGCACTTCACTCACCCGGAAACCTTTGTACTGTCTCTCCGAATCGACTTTATCTCGCCCTCACCTGCTGCTTAGGATAAACAGAAACAGGAGCACTTGTTTGGAGCAAACCCTTGCTCAGAGTTTCGCCCCAGGCTAGTGACCGGTCTGCTGCGAGAACACGCTGGACGATTGTGAGGTTTAGATTACAAACAGAAGGAGTGCTATTGAAATACGACCCAAACGCCAACCCCCTAACTACGGGCTCGCTATTTACTCTCTCTCTCTCTCTCTCCCTCTGATCTCCACCTCTCTGATCTGTGCTCCTCCCAGTCAGTGGCATGGCAACGGCTTCCCGACACCTCCTACACCCGCCTGTGCTCCACCCTCCCTCTCTCCCTCCTACTCTTTGCCCAGGTGCGTGGCCACAACCAGAGAAGCACAATACTGGGGAAGAACCGCCCAATTACAGACTGCATTCAAGTCCCAGCTTTAAAACACATAACACAAATTTAGAAAGATGAGATCTGGCTGTTAGATAAGCCAGGTCTGAAATAGAAATTATATTAACCCACATGCCCTCATACTGTAAGCTGAAACATGAAGAAAAAAAGAAAGGAAAAAAAAAAAAGAAAAACAGGTGCAAAGTTTTCTCCACACAAACTCCCACACACATACACACACGCTTCCTGCCGTGAGAGGTCAGAGGTCCGGTTCAGAGATTCACTACAGCGGCAGTACGCTCTATTCCAGACTTCACATCCCTCCGTGCCATGCATGCCAAGGGTTATAAAAGGTTTAACAGCTGGACGTCACTTTTCCAAGACCATGTGTGTGAAAACCAAGAACGTCAGAATGAGATCCATTGTTCTGCGATTCAAACTGTTGCTCTACTGTATTCAAGCAGATTTAGATCATTATTATACTTTGTATCATTATAATAATAATAATCCAATTATTTAATAAGAACACAGTTTTGCACAGTTTATGTCCAGTTTCTAATAATGCATGCATTTAATGAAGTATAACCAAGTAATATTATATACAAGCATTCAATTTCCAACAGACATTTATGGGTTCATTTTCATACGGCGGTAAACTATATAGATTCAACAAACACCCTAATTAGTGATCATACTAAAGAGTCAACAGAAATCTTCGTGACGTTAGATCTGTCAGTGTGTTGGAGGTGAGGATGGCAGACGCCACTCTTCCTGAAATATCAATTGATATCAACACAAACAAAGCATAAATCTTTAAAAAAAAATTATATTAAAATACAGCCAGGACTCTTTTTATGTAAACACTTGCAGGAACAAAAAACAGTTTAACAGTTCGTCAGTTGCTTATTTCCACCCGGAGTTGTATTCATTTTTGACCACGATCTTGTACTGATAAAGAAAGAGTCCAACCTCTCTGTAAAGTCTTCTCCAGAACATCCCAAAGGCTTTGAGTGGGGGTTAAGGAGTCAGGACTCCTGCGTGAAAATGATTCCTCATGCTCCCAGAACTTAAGCCTGATGAATCTTCACCTTGTCTCCCTGGGATATACCCGTGCCTTCATTGAAGAAAACCCAGTTTCAGTTACTTCAGCAAATCTCCCTAGTTGTTTTCTTTGCTTGATGCAGGCCAATAATTTGACCCTTCTGAAACACTGCATCATCTCAACGATCACATGACGCATCCTCCGACACTGTTGTTTGAGAAATGAGAAGCCGCTCGTAGCATGAGTATGTGTCGCAAGCTGAAACACATTAATCACTGCAGTAATTATCCAATCAAAGACTCTTATTATTGCTTATTTAAATCCAAATCTTAGTCAGTCAGTGTAAAAGGAGTTTCCACATCCTATTGATTGTTTAATTCAGAATGTAGATTAATTCATATCTGACGCATCCGAGTACAACAAGGGGCGTTCAAGTCAAACAGGGACTTGTCTCATAAGACGAAAAGGGGCTCCCAAGTGACTGGGCCATTGAAAGCAGTGCCTGCGGGGGCCAGTGTTCTGGATGTGAAAAAAAAAAAGTCCGATCATGGCTCTGGCTCGATTGTATCCAAGCATGAATGCAACGCTGGGAGAAGTGCATTAGTGTAGAAGGCGGTATGACATCATAGATTAATTAATATCTGACTGCATCAGAGTACAGCAAGGGACGTTCAAGTCAAACTAGGACTTGTCATCTCATAAGCCAAAAATGGGCTCTCAAGTGACTGGGCCAATAAAAGCCGTGGGTTGGTCAGTGATTGGTCATGATTGTATCCAAGCAGTAGTGAAACGGCTGGAGAAGTGCATTAGTGTAGATGGAGAGAAATAATAGTTCCTGGTTTGATTTGTACGCGCATTCAAACATAACTATGATAAAGTAATTGAGTGTTTCTGGTTTAAATGAGTGTATGTTTGTGCTTGTTTGGATGTTTGCGTTTAGCCGTGCACCTCTCCACACCGGTCAACACGGGAATAACAGCGCTATCAGCTGACGCTCCATACATGTTGTGCTGTTAGTGCAGTGCAAAGGAAAGCAGTGCAGGACACGGTGCTGTCAGTTTAATCATTGAACAGCTGAGATGCCGTCCCTCGTTACTGCCCTCCGTCTCCGGCGGAACAACTGTGCAGGAACATTATCTCATCCACATCCGTAAAATACATCAATTCTGTACATATCCGCACCCTTTATTACACACAAACAAACCGATCGCCAAACCTTTGTCCTCCGAAGGCCGCTCACACCCTCGCACGGAGTTAATAATTCACCAGGATCAGGTGGAGACGGCTGAGATGAAGGGAAACTGTGTGACAGAGATGAAGTCATCTCATCACGTTTAAGAGCTTTATTTAAACATAAGGTGTGGAACAACAAACCAAAACCAAGGCAGTGCTCTAGGTGGGGAGGTACTGGAGTACAAACACCACAACAGGCATACACAACATACAGAATGAAAATATAAAGGGTCAAATCTCTCGAGACGAAATCTCTCGAGAATTACGCTGTAGAACCGATTGAAGACATTATTGTCTTCAAGCACCGTATGCTGATGAGACCCTTATCGCAGTAAAACATTTGAATGGTCCATACATTTTAAAGAAGGCCGTATGTCCATGCATTCGTTCCTGAAAACACCTGATTCTTAAAACGTCAATGGATAACTTATCGCCAAATGCGGGAGAGGTGCATCTTTCTTTGGGAACTGTACACACAATCATTCCCTGACACCACTTGGACATTACAGGAACCCCGCCTGGGAGTTACTGCCTCACCCCGCCCCCCGCGTACAGTCCTGACCTCCACATGTTTGGGTTCCTGGGAGTTCCTGGGAGGCCAGCGTTTCAGAGATGAAGCAGACAGTCTGATCATGGCTCTGGTGCATGGAGAAAAGTTTATACCTTGATGGTATCCAGCGCTAGTGAAATGCAAGTCTCCACACACTCACACCAGCTCCGGGCTGCTATTTGAATTCAAGCTTTAAAAACGTACGAAGAGAAGAAGAATGCTTGGAGGAATCAGTTTTTGACCGACCTTCTTGACCCAACACTTTACGATGCGCAGTGAAAGTGAGTGCCGCGTAGACATAATGATAGGTGAGGAGACGGGGTGTGAGATTTGTGGGAAGTGTACGGATTCCATGAGTCAAGTGTATATTTAAGGTGCTAGTTTACTTCTTTGTGGTTAGTCACTGAACTCAGGGGTTTATATAATGCAGAGAAAAGTGACACTTTCCCAAAATGCTGGGAGCAAACAGGAAATGGAACATGGGAAGTTTAGAATGAGTGCACTCGACTCAGACTCTATCAGACTAACGCTGGGCCGCATCTACTGTTGTTGTGTAATTAGTGGAGGAAGTGTAGTCGCTGTGCTTCTGTGATAAACAATTCTAAACAGAGAGACGGCGTCATCTCTGCGCATGTCATCTCAACCGAAGACCGGAGCAGCCTTTCTGCCTATTGCTGAATTTGACTACTGTACAAACACTCGAAAATTCTACTTATAAACTCGGACGACCAAGTGGCATGAAATCAACATGGCTACTTCTGAAGTTTATGCAACATGCAAGTGACCAATCTTGCTTCCCTAAAACAATTCAAGTTGTTATTCGCTAACCCTAGAGAGATGATTTTATAGATGCCCCAAAATGGCCATTTTTCTGTTTTATCCTGTCTTGCTTCATACAATAATAATTTAAAATGCAAATAATTCATATTTTGTTACTTAAAAACATATGACATGTAAAAATTGTTGCTTAAATTGTTTTTTGGTAAAAGCTTAAAAAACAAAAAAATCTGTAGTCCGTAACCAGGTCAAATTCATGTTGCAATAACTTAATAATTTTGCATTTTAGAATAAGACACTTTTTCAGGTTTATGTGAAATATAAATTAGCCAAGTTTCATCTGAATGGTAATTAAGATCATTGAAAGATTTGAATTCAGAAAAGTTACAGACACTACATGAAAGGGCATGAAATCGTATTTGGCAAATGTGTTTCCTTTTATCTGATAAAAATATAAATTTGAATGCATATTTACAAAAAAAAAAAAAAAAACTGAATCATGGATCTGGAGAAGCACTAAGTATCATGAAAAATAGTGTTATATGATCCTATCTGAAAATTCACTTTTTCACCTAGGTGAGCCACTTTTTAGCACCAATATCACGTTCTGGTTTGTTTAGAATTTGAAGAAAATCTGGAAAAGAGGAGGCGTGGCTTTTGTACTGCTTATTCCAAATGAAGAAGGCGTGGCCTATGTGCCTCATTCCTGCTGAAGGAAACCGTGACTTGTATACGCTAGAAAACGAATAAAGAGACGGAATTACTCACTAAAGAAAAAGAATCAGATAACGATGTTCTGATCCGAGCAGACGAGCAGTTCCTTGTTTACTGGAAACCATCAGTGCTCCAGCCCGGAGGTACGAAACCCCCTAGTAAAACACTCAGCTTGACCTCTGACCTGCCCCTCCTTAGCAACTCGGAGCCTCGGCCTTCACCTATAGCGGTGTGTAAAATCCTCCCCAGGCCACAGAAAGCTCCCTTTGGAATCTATGAGCCTTCCCTCTCTATTCCTGTCTCTGTCCTAGCTTCTCTCACGCTTCTTCTGTATCAGCTTGGCATGTGAGTGGCGGGACGTGATCCGTGGGTCACGCATGTGCACAATCAGCCATATATCGAGTACATTCCGCGGCATTCCAGCTTTAGCTTCCACCTGCCCGGGCCGAAGCCGCGGGGAGGGGCAGAGAGCAAGAGTTAGAGACGGCAGGAGGACGTGAAGAAAGAAGAGAAGGCGTGTGTGGGACTAAAGATGAAAAATCATTTAAACACATACCATGCATACCACACGTATGTCATAAATATATACGCACGAAACACGCAAGCGCGTAAACAAGCTTCTTGCCATTTCATGACGTATTAACAGGGTTGGTCTGGCGTTAAATAAAACATATAGCAGGCAGATAGTGTTACTAATCGACTGCTACTGTGTACATGATCAATAGTGCGGTATCGATTAGTAACAGACTCTCCGTTAAAGAACTCCCTCCACACCCAATAAGATTCAACAAGCTACTTGTTTCACATATGATGTGTAGTGAAAATGTGCTTCCATTATTAATGAAAAATACACTCAACCATTCTTCTGTGGAAGACAGCAACGTATTGATCATGATTATGAGATTGTCCAAGGTCACAGAAATGGTTACTGATGGACTGAAGTCATGATGTTTAGACAGCTGGCAGATGGTAGGGCTGAACGATACAATATCCATATCACAATAAATTGTGCCATCATTAAAGCCCTTTTCAGAATTTTTCTTCCTTTAAAATTTCATGACTTCATGATTAAATCATTTTCTTCCGACTTTTGTTTCATACTACAAATACATTTATTAAATCATCATGTATTTTACATTGTTTGCTGGTTCCTTAACTGAATGCATTCTGTATACTCATTGAACATATACACTCATGGGACACTTCATTTGGTAGACCTGTTCAACTCCTTGTTAACCCAAATATTGAATCAGCCAATCACATGGCAGCAACTCAGTGCATTTATGTACTGTATGTAGACATGCTCAAGATGATGGGCATTGGTCATCCAGTGGTAGGTTTCCCGCCTGCAATGCGGAAGGCCCAGGTTGAAATCCCAGCCACCTTTACGGACACCAGATCTCAATCCAATACGGCACCTTTGGGATGTGGTGGAACGGGAAATCATGGATGCGTCGGATGTGACAAATCTGTAGAAACTGCATGATGTTATCGTGTCAATATGGACCAATTATGTTTCCAGCACACTGTTAACGCTATGACTTGAAGAATGATAGCAGCTCCGAATGCAAAAGGGAGTCCAACCAAATCTGAGCAAGGAGTACCTAATAAAGTGGCCGGTGTGTGTAGACACAATATTATGCATAGAATTCCGAGTTTTTCTTCATACCATTATACACAGCTTGAATAATTTTCACCCAGACACCACGACATGCCACTTCACTGAGCAGGCTTTATGTTCGTCCCACAATCAGTCTGGCTTGGAGACCGTCTGTGTGCATGCGATGCGGTTCATTATAAAACAATAAAAATCTACACACAGTCTCCGTTTTACAAGTTGATGAGTCACTTTATTCTGTAGCATCGCACACAAATCAGTGGGTGTTTTTTAAAGTTTCGCACGCACTCAGGTTTAAGGGCTCTTCTCGAAGTTTTACTGAACCTTAGATTTATACTCCTGACCCTCTGGTCACTAAAACAAAACCACAAGAACCACTGCTTCAAATAAAGTGGAAATGTATAGAGAAAAATGCATCCTTGATACACTGTGAAAGCATGAAGATACTCAAAGTACAATCCACCTAAACCTTTTTCAACCTCAAAGCCTCAATTATACATAATTACTGTTTAGGGATCAGGGCTGATGAGAGAAAAATTAAAGGATAGGAAGGAAAAAAGAAAAAAAGAAGCAGATGAAAGTAAGAGTGAGAGAGAGAAGGTGAAGAAAAGAAAAGATCATACAAGCATGCACAGCCTTCATCACCTGAAAACTTTACTAAGGAAGTCTTGTCGTGACAGTGTGGAACTCAATCCCACTGTTGCGTACCGTACAACATTTAATTAATATGCACTCACTGGTCACTTTATTAGGAACACCTAGTCACATGCTCTGTTATTGATTAATCCAGGTTACTAAACAAATTGCAGCAGTTTAATGCATACTGTCAAAGCATGCAGATACAGGTATCTTGACTTAATGTTTTCAGCAAACATCAGAAACATTTACTTTTACATTTTTGGCAGATGCCCTTATCTAGACATACTCATATCGTTATGCATCTGAACAGTTGAGGGCTAAGGGTCTTGCTTAAGGACCCAACAGGGAGAACTTGGTGATGGTGGGTTTTTGAGCTTGGTACTGTACTTGGGACCACTGGTTAAGCCATTGGACTACGGTTCACAAGGTCCCAGGTTCAAACCCCAGAACATGATAAATGCGTCTGCCAAATGCCGTAAATGAGTAGAAAAGCATCTGTGAATGCACAACATGCCAGAATCATAAGGAGGATGAGCTACAACAGCAGAAGACCACACTGATACTGCACAATCGATCAGATTTATCAAGCTGTCATTCACTGAATGAGGCCAAAGGTCATGAAACCGACACTCCCTGTATAAAAGGCCCAGGCCGATGACTCCCTTCTGACTCCATATCGGAAAGGAAATAGGCTTTTTATTGATCTAGAATATTGCGGTGTGGACTGATACGTCCAGACTGTATCATGAACTTTCTACCATCTATAATTCTAGATGGTATTGATGGCAACATTTTGAAAACTTGGACGAGTCTCTACAGATTTGTCTAAAGGAAAAATTAGTCTGGCACAATTAATTACATAAAAATCTAAATTGCCATACGGACTTGTGCAATTATTTTAACGCAAAAAAGCTGCAGATTGTTGTCAGATCTTGTACGTGTTTTCAGGAATTTATGTAGAATCTGGCAATAATTTAAGTACTTGTTTTTTTTAAATATATATTTTAAATGTGATGTCACAGTTTAGATACCAAACATGATGTACAGTACTGTATTAGACGTACTGTATAATCATTTTTAACATCTGGCCAGGACGATTTATATTCGTACGAGATAAATATAAAATAGTTGTGGAGTAAGAAAAGCATGAATAAATTTTGTCTCAAAATAATCAATCACGCACATTTCCTAAATTTATCATAAAAAAAAAAAAAAAGTGTTAAAAGTGTTTAAAGTGTTAAACTACATATCCTGTTGTGTATGTACAACAAATGCAAATGGATATTGTGGTAAATTCTACACACTGGTATGTTTAAGCAACTTCACTTCCTTTATTTTGTACATGTACAATACCAGAAGTGGTGGTTCGGTGGTTAAGGTTTACTGGTTAAATTTCTGGTGGAACGATTAGCATGTTGTGAGGTCAATCCCTGCACTTGATATGACTATCTACAATTTATCTGACAAAACAGGCCTTTCTACTTGCTGAATCAAATTCCAAACCAAGCCATAAAAATGCCTCCATAATCAATGAATAACATTATGAATGAACGTGTGGACCTTATTATTTTATTTATTTCAGATTTTAATCTGTGCTGTTAGCACTAGCAATAGAGATTTCTAGAAGTAGAAAAAAATGTTAGCAATTCGCAAATGGGCCACTAGAGGGCAGCAGAGTATCGGCCGTCTTCTTGGGCTTGGCGCACAGACAAACAAGGAAGAGATGCCATGGAGGGATAATGTCAAGAAGTGATCCTTTATGAGCATTATCTTATCTAGGAGGAAGCAAGAAAAATATACAAAGCTCACAGAGCATGAAACTGCGACGGTGTTTACAGACTTTCACGGGTGTATAATTAGACTTGTGTCTTGCAGGACTATTATCGACAAATCAAATACACAGACTTCATTCATTACAAGCACATCACTTAACTTGCTATATATAACACCCAAGTCTCTACATGTCCTGCCCTCGGGATTATTTAGCCGTGTCGAAAAGATTTCCCTTGATGGCACCCGTGTCCTTAGAGGAATCCCGGGCGTGCCTCGTATTTTAGAAGGCAGCTGTCAATCATCCGAGGCAAAAGGAGACAGAAAGTGTTGACCCTTCACATCTAAACCTCGACCATGCATCCATGCACAAAGTGAGATAAACGGTTTCGAGTGGGTGGAGTCTAAGCAGACATGGGCGGGGCCCACGTGGGACCGAGACGTTCAATTGCGCAGAAACAAAAATGTAAAAACCAGTCTGACTGCTTGAGGTACATTCAGCCCTGAAGCATGTTAAACCCTTCTCAGTCATGTATACTCCCTAAAACCTGCGTGCGAGTCACACACACACAAACACACGCACACACCCATGCTCAAAAGATATTACATGCTAACAAAAGAGCTTTGAAAAGCATTTACTATTATTAACACTGCGTGAAACTAATAAAATGATTATGACTCTGAGGAAGAGGATTATTTCAAAAGCCAGCTTCGTGATTGACAGGAAGCATGCGCATGTCCTCGTGCCCTGTAGTGTGGGTGTGTATCGGAGTTCACGGTCGAGCGTCTTGAGTGTTGGGGATAAAGAGTGAGTGTTGGGGATAAAGAGTGAGTGTGTGTGTGTGTGTGTGTGTTGTTGTCTAGGTTCCATCTGTTCCTCAGGACATCCTGTTGACACTCTTTTCCCTTCCTGTGACTTGTGTCCTTTTTTCTCGCTAGACATTTTCAGGAAATGTGGCAGCACCAAATCCTGCCGGAGATGGATAGAATGAGCGATTCCTCAAAGTAGTAGTTTCTACTACTCGAGTCGAAGGAAGGATGGGAGGCAGAGCTTTCTGTCTAGTCCATATAGAATTTCCCATAGACTCGCTCACGGGTAGTTACAGGAGATCCTGAAGCTTATGCAAAAAAAAAAAAAATCGATGTATTAAAGAAATACCTGAATCCAATGTAAATCCAATCATCCCTTATACAGTATCTATACATTTAAACATAGTGTCCTAGTGTAAGTATCTATCCAATGACGGAAATTTCAACTTTTGTAAGTCAAATGCCTAAAATGTAAATGTAAACATTCGGCTAATTAACAAATCATGAAAGAAATATCAGGAAAAAGATGTGGGAAAATGTGACCTGTGTTTTAAGCAATTTAGAAATGGTTGCCATCGAGATCGTGAGTTCGATTCCCGGTTGACGCTGTAACCTCTCGCAGCCGGAGCCCTAGAGAGAGCTGATTGGCCGAGCTCTCTCAGAGGGGAGGGATGGGAGGTGCCTAGTGCTCCAACATTAATTGTGGCTCTACAGCCAATCAGGGGCGTCTGTGAGCTTGCGCAAGGAGCGGATAGCGCTGTCCGCTTCACGTGGATCGGAGGGAATGAGTGATGGCCTTCGGCCCTCCCGCCTGAGTGGTAGTGGTAGCCTTCATGTTCATCATGCTGAATCATAAGGAGGAAAAAGTCCATCAGCAACAGACAGGAATCTGAGTCTACACTGTGCATTGTTCTACCTGGAATAGGACCAAAAATCCTACATCACTGTTTCATATGAAATTACTCTACATGACTGCACAGAACTCCTCTCCTGCGTACGAGTCGCTATCTTCTGTTCCACTTTTCTTCACCTCTGTCTGTTCTGTGTACTGTAGTCGTCTGGAATCTGCAATAAACTCTGTGTAATCTGGGTGATCTGTTTGTGATGAAAAAAAGTGGCCGAGTCTGAATGCAACCAAGAAAGACACACGTGCGCCCACACACACAAACATACACACACACCCCTTTCCAAGGAATGTTACGTCTACAGAAGTGGCGATCAGCGTCTTGTCATTCATTCCTCATTGGAAGCTGTCTCATGTTCCACCGAAAACCACACGACTGGTTAAACGTGCACTTGGCCACAGGTGTGTGTTCATGAGTGATCGCACAAGACTTTGTTTGGCTAGAAACCCTATTCATATGGCATTCCGTTGGAGACGTTTTCTATCAGCTAGATTTATGGAAGTCCGTTCATAAGCAAACAGATAAACAAACACAGTGAAGTGTGTGAAACGGTAATTACAGAGACAAACAAGTTCATTCATTAAGACATCTGTCTAATGATCTGTCTAGTATTTCTGTACTAAGAGTACCGATGATGAAGCTGATGACAGTTGAGATGTAAAAGCGTAATGAAGATGTAAGGAAACAGCAGGTTTTACTACAGCACTGTATTACACGCGTCTGTTAGCTGGAAGGTGTCTCTGCTCCCTGCATGTTTTTTTTTTTGTACCTTTGTAAACTGTTCGGTTTAAAAGTTAACGCACATGTGACTAGTACTTACTCACCTGACTAGCTTTAAAAATTCCTATTGATCATATCCAGATCAGACTGTAATGCAATGTACATTGCGCTTTTTAATCAGGATATCGATACCTTGACCAACTGCTGTGACCAATCACATTGTCTCTCGTGTGATCCAGTTGATCAGTTCAAGTTTGACAACATGGATATACTGCGATTCGTGAAGCATGGAAACGGAAATCCTCCCCCTTGAACAAAAAGCATTAAAGAATACAACATGGAACTGTATTGCGAATATTTTCTTCTTATAATTTAGGTATAACCAGATAGTGATGAGACGTACAGTATAGTATTTTAGAATATTCAACTTCTTTCCTCCTTGAAATACATGATGGATTTTTGAGTTTTGAACGGGGACGAGGTCAATAAAGTTGAATCGAATCCTTTCAAGCTGTTGTTTCACAGTGAATTTCAGCTTCAATTTTATTCCCCAAGAAATAGTCCTGATATTATATAAATTCTGCAATCTTCCCTTTGATAGAATGAGTGCTACAGAGATAAAATGGCATCGTCCGCACTAAATGCCAGCGCACTAAGGCAGACAGGATATACTAAAGATGCTAAATATGTAAAAATGAGTCTATCAGGAAGATCACACGGGTCAGAAGGCAAAGGTAAACCGTATACACCGATCCACCTTAACACTATCACCACTGCCAGGTGAACCGAATAACACTCATTATGAATTATGTAACAGTAAACCAATGACGGGATCATGGGTCTCATCCCATTGAGCATCCATGGAATGCACGGGATAGACAAGTCTGATCCATGGAGGCTCCACCTTGCAACTTGTAGCACTTAAAGGATCTGCTGCTAACGTCCTGGTGCCAGACACCACGGCACACGTTTAGAGGTCCTGTGCAGTCATGCCTCGGGGACATCAGAGCTGCTTTATTGGCACGTGGAGGTTGGGGGGGGGGGGGGGGGGGGGGGGCTAAAACATGGGTGGTTTTAATGTTATGGCTGATTGATGTATATATACAGTACAGGGTGGCCCAAAAGTCTGAAACCAGAGACATTTTGATTTACATGAAAATTTACATTTTTCTTTTTATTTCATACCCAAGAGACTAACAATAGAAGACTGAATAGAACCGAGATCTAACGCCAGTTGTTTTTTTTTTTTCCTTTCTTTTTTCCCTTTGGAGGCATCTAAAGGCAGTTGTCTCTCAGAATTGACCCTGAGCAAGCCATGCACTAAAGCAGAAAATAGTCTCTTTATTTAAAATGTATCATCAGGTCTGATACATAATGAAATTATTATCAGACCTGATGATACAGGTTCTTGTATTCAGTATATAGAGAAGTGCTGTGAAACCAGAGACTATCACTTTGAGTATTTGCTGTGGTTTTAAATCCTTGTTTGCTAAAGGATCCAGCCTTTTGGGCCACCCTGTAAATATATACATCTATGTGTATATGTGTGTATATGTGTGTACGTGCATACAGGAAGTGCCCTAGGCTATTTCCTTCCAGCTGGAATGCCGGCTCTTCAGAGTGAGCTCATTGTTCAGGAATGACAGAAGGGCAGCATTTCTCACGGCTCTGTCTATCTGTTGCGTAAAGACTATCAGAGGTTTCTGATACGGCCAGGAAGATCTAATGACACACACGCACCCGTACTGCACACTCACACAGGGAGGTTCACACCGTGGGATGATGTTCAGTGCATATGGAGGAGTTTACTTTTTTTGAAAAAAGAAAAAAGAAAAAAGAAGTGACTTGTAATTTACAGTGTAGATTTACACTGCATAATATACTGTAAAAAAAATGTAATAAAAAAAAAGATTAAGCGTGTTACATATGAGACATTTGAAAAATTTTAGGTAGGTGTTAGCGTACTCCATCAACTGCATATCAATGCTAAAGTGGAAGAAGTGATACTCCATCAAAATGCGAGTATTTGTTGATGTCAGCAGTTTGTGTTTGAATAAAAAAGGTCATTTTTATTTAAATGTTTATATTTTAGACCATTTACCCTTCCTAAGTTCATGGAAATAATGAACACCGTGTGCAACGATTCAGAAATGTAAACTGATTCGTGTATTCGATGAATTGAATCGATCCGAAAAAGATTAATTTACACCATTTATTAAATCACTGCGCTAAAAGTGCGAGAGGAGGAGCTTAGACTTTAGAGCAGAGTTCCTGGTCCATCAGGGTTCCTATCCTCCCCACGGTCACAAGACGAGAGTAGCACCTCCTAGAAACAGGCCTTTATGATGATCGGCTATCTTCAGTCACCCGAGGTGAGTGTGTGCGTGTGAGATGTATGTCCATCAATGTCACATCCAGGGTGTGTTCCCGCCTCACGCCCTGCGTTTCCAGGATAGGCTCCGGATCCACCAGGATAAAGTGCTTACTGAAGATGAACAAATGAAATAATACATAACCGAATGAATGAATGAATGAATGTTTGGATGTGCCATGCCCAAATCTCACAGGAAAAAAATTCGCTCCAGTTGAACTCCTGCTTTATAACTCTGAGTTGCATGAACGAAACACGCTGATCCATTTGGGAGTTCCTCTGATCAGGTCATTCGATAGACAAATTATACGCTCTACTTAAACATCCTGTCGGAGCACTTGCCTGGTCATAGCCTGAAGTGGGAAATTTAAACCTAATTTGTTCTTCCAGCCTAATTCCAGCTAGGACCAGGAAACTCCTCATCGAGTTAGATTTCCCTTTTTTTAAGTCGTAACATTTGTAGAGAGCTCCAACAGCCTAAGAAAGCACGCCAGATTCAAGCAGACGGATTGCTTTTTAGTTTGGCAGATTACAGACGCGGCATCCTCGCCAAGCCTTTCAGGAGAAGACGAGGAGGTGAAAGAGCCTGGTGGAGCTTCACAGCTTCTCTGGCATTCTGCCCCAAATCCCAACGGCTCTGTGGAGAGCACACCATGGCTGACCTCACATAGACAAACCCAGCTTCACCAGATTTGAATCTCAGTAATCTTACTACGCTACAGCTACAGAGCTTGAAGAGCCAAAGGGGGTGAAAATCTATTTAACTTTTCTCTGGTTTAGCCAGATGTTTAATACCAATCCTGGGAGTTTTTTTTTCTTTTTTAACTACAATGCAGCTCAAAGGGTGTAAGTAATCTTCAATAACAGTCAGTCATGATTTTATTCCAACAATATTTCTTCCACAAAGCTGATTCAAAACTCTCCTTTCAGGTTTTTACAATTTTCATTCCATTCCGTTTTCATTCCAGTTGATACATGCCATTAAGTGATCAGCAAAGTTGTAATGATTCAACATTGTAAATTTAAAGACATAGAAATATCACAATATCTGAGGTTGTTTATTGTAGTGGATTATCACCAACTCCAAGCCAGCCATAAATGTTTAAGAACGGCTAGACACCAGGCATATTTAAAGAAGGAAAAGAAAGAAACAAAAAACGTGGACCTGGAAGTCTGGGTTTTGTATGCAAAGAACAGAGGAGGTTAAAAAAAAAACAACCACTCAAATAAGAAAGAGATTAAACTATAAATTTAAACAGGACATAATATCCCTGAGCCACTGGGCGTGAGTGGGTGATGTGGCATCCTTCCACTTTAATAAAAGAGAATGCCGGGAGAGGAGGGACACAAAGGACAGTAATCGACGTTTAGCTGGAGTTAGACACCCATCTTCCGCATCAGTAATGCCGAAAAGAGAAATCAGACGGTCAGGTTCAAGACTACATTTGAGTATGTGAGACAGGGTTTTAAAGACATTTGTCCAGAATTTTTCCAAATTAGGGCATGTCCAATGCATATGAATAAGAGACGCCTCTCCACTTTTATATTCATCACAGCAAGGATCGACATCTGGGTAGAAGCGAGAAAGCTTAAGTTGAGTTGCAAGCATCATCAGACAGTGTCAAATTTAGGTCTTTCTCCCAAGCAGTTTTGATTTTACTTAAAATGAATCCATGAATCCACCATAAATATTGAATGTCAGGCATTTACGCAATGGGGACAAACATAGGAGACTATCTAGAATATTTACATCAGGAGCATCAGGGAAATTTGGTATTGAAGAGCTAATGATGTGTCTTACTTGCAAACATCTGAAAAAGTGAGATTTGGACAGATTAAACCTTTCAGACAGCTGTTCACACGATGTAACAAAAAGATCCTTGCAAAGCTTGATGTCTTTACTGTACCATTCCTGAAACATTGAATCATGTAAAGGAGGTTGGAAAAGATGGTTAGAAATGATCGGGCTGGAGAGAGGAAAGCCCAGACAACTACTGTACTTTCTGAACTGAGCCCATATCGTCAAAGTACGCCTAATAATTTAATTATTGACTGATTTCATTAAGTGCATGGGAAGTGCAGATCCAAGAAATGCAGAGACGGAGAGGTTTTTGACCGAGTTTATCTCCATTTCCACCAAGGCAGGCTGATTAGGTTGGTTATGGAAATGTGCCCAAAAGATGACACATTGAATGTTTGCTGCCCATCAGTAAAAAACAAAAATTGGGTAGAGCCATGCCACCGTCCTTTTTTAGGTCTTTGACGTAAAGACTTATTCAATCGAGGCCGCATACCTTTCCAAAGGTAAGATGATATAATTGTGTGCCTAGAAAGATACTTTTTCTAAGAAGTTAATGCAACATGGAAATGACTTTTTGGAAAATTTAAAGTTAACTTCAAATTAAAGATTTGAATTCAAAAATATTACAGACACTACGTCTTGGTGACAATTTTTGGAACCTAAGTGGAACAGTAGGGCTGCAGGGAGCAGAGGTACAGAAGGTGCAGGACTGTAAGTACGTAGGGTCAACGGTCCAGAGCAACGGAGAGTGTGGAATGGAGGTGAAGAGGTGTGGACAGGCAGGTTGGAACGGATGGAGAAAAGTGTCAGGTGTGTTATGTGACAAAAGAGTATCAGCGAGAATGAAAGGAAAGGTGGTGAGACCAGCGATGCTCTACGGCTTAGAGACAGTGGCACTGAAGAAAAGACAGGAGGCAGAGCTGGAGGGAGCAGAGATGAAGATGTTGAGGTTCTCTTTGGGAGTGACAAGGATGGATAGGATCAAGAATGATTTCAGCCCATGTTAGATGTTTTGGAAATGGCCAAATTGAGATGGTTGGGACATGTTCAGAGCACAGATTGTGAGCATATTGGTAGAAGGATGTTGAGGTTGGAACTGCCAGGCAGGAAGTCTAAAGGAAGACCAAAGAGGAGATGCAATCAGAGAGGACATAAAGTTAGTTGGAGTGAGAGAAGAGGATGCAGAGGACAGGGTTAGATGGAGGCAGATGATTCGCTGTGGCGACCCCTGAAAGGGAACAGCCGAAAGACAAAGAAGAAGACATACATACGTACACACACAAATGCATATCCATGCCCTTTTTTTTATAACTCAAATTGAATTACGGCAGCAGTGTGTAGTATTATGTTTCCTCTAAAAATATCGGTTGTCACACCATCACTGATCATCATTGATGCCATCATGGGACCTTCATTATATATATATATATAATTCATGTTGCACTAAGTGATTGAATAGCATCTCATTTCTTAAACAAGCGTTTCCTGTTGTCATGGAAAAGACGTCACTCTGTTTCAGAAGGGTCACATTATTATAGGATAGAAGTGAACCATCATCATCATCGAGGAAGATATGGGGTCTGAAAAAGGATTTAGTGATTGTGAGGTGGATTTTAAACGTTAGGCGGAAACGAAAGAAACAGTAAAACCCATGACTACGTTTAATTGTGCAAGCAAAAGCATTTCCACACGCGCAAAACAGACTAAACAGCTGTGTATACGTGTGTGGGTGTGTTTTGTTGCGTTTCATGAATCTGAAAAATGCTGCCTGCTGTGTCAACGTGGAAAGAGCTTCGATGTGCTCTATTGCTTCTGTTGTTCTGCATATTGCGCAGCATGTACACAGGGCATGAGGTCTGTAGGGGAGAAGACCTTGGGTACTTGACAGTGGCATCAATAGTAAGGACAAATTGCCTGTCTAAAAACTCCATCCAAATGCCTTACGATGGCTGACGTTTTTTCAGTGGCCACATTGCGTCATGGTTACCCAGGGGTCTGTGCGAATGCTGTGACAAATGGAATGGAGAAACGGAGAGACGGAGAGAGAGACAACGGGAGATCTCAGCTGCTACAGTATGTGTCGTGGGGTCCGAGTCAGTCCTAAGAGCGCTACAGACGGCGCGCGAGGCGAAGCGAGGCCGAGGCGCAGACACGCACTCCATCTCTCTGTCAGTGTCCCATACGCTTCCACTCTGCACAGGGCCATTACTGCCTGATTTAGGAGGAGGTGAAAGAAAAAGAGAAAACAATAGAGAGAAAGGGCGAAAGAGCAAAAAGCGAGGGGGAGGTCGGGACGTTTTGTCTGGTTGGTGTTATGCTGATCAGCCAGACGCATGGCGACTGTCTGTTACCGTGACAATACAGCGTCTGACACGGGGCCGGCCCTTTCCTCGCTACAGCTGGGAGCTGTCTGTTACAACATGATATACGACCGTTACGCAACACACAAACACACACACACACACAAACACACACACACACACACACAAACACACACACAAACACACACACACACACACACACACACACACACACACACACACACACACACACACACACGAGCCTACCAACAAATGCACAGCCACATGATTCCAGATATGTATGCGTGTGTGTGTGAGAGAGATCTGTTTAGTCCGGTGTCTCAGTAATGAGGAGCAGCTGATATCCGTCACACACTCAGCACTTGAGCTTGAACAGCTACATCTCATCAGACGTCACACACAGACACACAGGAGCTGAGAAAGCTGACTAATGTGTGCGAGAGCTCTAAACATCTGTCCATTTATGGGTGTGTTTAGGAATCCAATACTCCTCTGGTCGGGTCACACAGGAAATCCGGGATTCAGTAAGAGTTCTCTTTAGATTCTTTTTTTTTGTCCACTTAAAAAAAACAACAACAAACAAACAAACAAACAAACAAACAAAAAAACGGTTGCCAGGTCCAACCTTTTCACGTAGCGAAAAGCCTTCAACAGGAGACGCTCTTTAATGAACAATGATGGATTAATTACAGGACAGATGAGTGCTGGTTAAACAACTGTGTTTCTACATGACATGCAAGAACACAAGACGACAGACAGCAGACGGACACCAGCAGAACCAGTCTTCTACAACTCCGGGGCAGGGAAAAGCAGAACAATGATTTATGATCCATGATGATCCATGGAACATAATCGGCTATAGACTGCATGTGATTTAATAACAGTTAAGAGTGGCAGAGTTTCTACAGGGTGCATCACAAAGTCAGAGACATTTCAAGACTTGAAAAAGAATTACAGTACATGCATAATGTCATTTTGTGCTGCTCTGCCTGCTCTTTTCCATCAAGTTTGAGTAGCAGCTCTAGTTTTCCATTTCCTCCCTTTCTGTTTTCATCGCACACTCTCTTAAAAATGGGCTCTTTGTTCCCACCAAGAGGGAAGTTTAAACCCATGCTTCTGCTGTGAGCTTTAATCAGCAAAAGGCCACATTACAGCTACTATCTTTAGCCCACGACCCCCTCTTTCCCCTACACACACACACATACTGTACATACACCCACATACACACACGAAGATTTACGACCTGAGCCTGAGTTTGTGATTTTTTTCTATAACAGAACGCTAACGTGTTTATATCTGCGTTGTGCTTAGACATGTTTGACCCTGTGGCACAGAGCCATTACGTGGCTGATGGTTTTCTAATACGATTTCTTTTCTATATATACACGTGTGTGTGCGCAACATCACTTTTTTTCTTCTGCTGCCGTCAAGGGGTCGCCAGGATTTTTTTTTTACGCTGGATGCCCTTCCTGACGCAACCCTCCCATTCCTCTAACCAGGCTTGGGATCGTTGCTGGGTTGTATGGGGTGCGGCAACCTCCGATGGCTGGGTTCGAACAAGGAGCATCAGATCCCCAAATCAACAACCTAGAGCCTTAGCCAGCCTTAGCCGGCCTGAGCCACCACTTCCCATGTTAGAGCACAAAGTAAAGATGAAAAGCCACTACAAGAACGGCACGTTCTCCGAAAAAGTTGAATCTTGGTCCATACTGTACACTTCACCCAAAACTACACTGTGTTACGGGAATCAACGCAGGTCTGTGTGTATGTGGTGATTTGAGGGCCAGACAATACGATATTATCACGATGCGTAGGTGCCGATGCAATTTGTATAGCAATTCTGCAAGTACCACGACTTGTCGAGCTGTGCTCGCTGGACAGAAGGCATGGTGTACTCCCCGTCTCCTTTCGATCTTAGCGACCTTAGCCTAGCATGTTTTATGACCGTGATCCAGAGGAAGACACCGACGTGCGCTTTTTATAAAAGACCAGCCGATACGATATCATCACGATAGCGATTTGTTTTTTGCGATTCTCTGGGTATCATGATGACTTTATAAATATCCTGATTTGATATTAATTTTTTAACAAACTTAGCAAATAATTAGCTCCTTCCACACTGTGCACAGGCTGCGCTTCCTGACGATGTGTGAATAGTTTAGTGCACGCCACCTGCAGGATTATAGATGAACAGCATCAATTTAAATGTAGTAAAAAGTCAGTGCAGCAATTAAAGAATCAGGATAAGTAACCGAATCAACTTTGTTTTCTCCCTTCTTGACTCTCTAATGGTGTATCTGATGTGGACAGAAATTGTTGGATCAAGAAAAAAAGAAGTATAAAAAGTGAGCAGACAGTTGAATGAAAGAGGAGAGATGGATCTGTTGCACTCGCCTCGGGGCAGCATGAGCTGTAAAGCATTAGGGGTAATAACCGACAAGAGACGAAAGAGGGAAAGTCCAGCCTGAAGGGCTGCTGTGAGTTTGACACAGCTTCTGTTTCACATGAAGAGACGCACGCGCATGCACGCACAGGCTTTGGCTCAGACCAGGCACTTTTCCATCAGCAGGCACACATTACGGAATGTATAGAACGAACTTGAGAACAAAAGAGAAGTGAAATGGAAATGGACTTATTATATACACACACACCGGCCTATTGTTTCCACCCGTAAATCTGCCCTTCAGAAAGCCACAACGGGGTAAACACTAAAACCGTTACACATGCGGAATGCAAACATTCTGGCCACTTCCCTTTTCAAGTGCGCTTTTTCCCCCCCCTTTCCTTCAAATCCATCCCAAACCCTGAGGTCATTCACACAGCTCTCGTTCCATATCCAGTTTCGAGAACATTTCTCTCGCTCTCGATCTCTGAGCTCGTGTTCATGGTTTACATGGCACCATGATGTGAACCCCTCACGCGTGAACGGCTAGCGATTTCACAACTCCATATGATACGATATGTGCTGAAAGCAAAACGATACAAATTCAAAATGTTTACAATCTCAGCGTTATCTTCAGTAAGCACGTCACGCTGGTTAGTGGTGAGGTACATCTAGGGTCTACACCTTGGAACAGTGGAACACATCACAGAAGAAAACTATTATTTAAGTATTAAATGTAAACACGAATTGCGTTTTGCCCATTCAAGCACATTGGACTCCTCAGCATGTTCACAGAATCAGTGTGAGATTACCTTAATGTGTGCTGAAAAAAAACATTTCCCACACCGCCACGCCACCACCAGTAGACAAAAGTCTTGTTTTGGCTACGGATTATTTCTCTTAACGCTACCGTCTGATCCTTGCGTGTGCAGATCGCAGCAGAAACTGGCTGACCAGGATGACATCGCTGTTATTGTCTAGGCTTCCCAGACATAACTTTTTGTTTGTCAAAACATTCTTAATTTGGCAACGTTACTGATGGAAGGAAAACTTTGTAAGTAGGTAGTTTTTTAAATGATGTCGGAACAAGGTTGTCTACAGGATGACGGGATAACGAATGCCTCTACATGATCATGGTAATAATTTCCAAAATAAAAATAATTCGAGAGGTAGAATTACAACACCAAGAGGTCCGATCAGATTTCTAAACCGTTAAAAACTTCTCGGACCATGGATGTGGATCAGACGTTGTGCGGATGGATGGTAATCGTTATAATGGATCGAAATAAAAGTAAAACATGCGTCGTTTTGTTTTGAGCTTGCATTATGTTGAGATCCTTCATTCAACTTTATCTTACTGTCAAAAAAGACGTAACTCTATGACATTGGACGTCATCACAATGTCAACTTCGCGACTACATTACGATAGTCATCCAACATTAGGGTTCCTGAAGGGTTCTTCCTTAAAAATAAATAAAATATGCAACTGGTGAGTACCTGCCTGAAAAAGTGTCTTGTCCATTTTATATCCTATATCTTGAATCAGTAGAGACGTGTAGCAGTTACAGATCAGATCAGTGTCAGAAGATGGCTCGCTTCCTCCCTGTGTGGTCTAGTTCACAATGAGGTTCGAGTCCGCTGTACTTCTCAGACAAGCCTGAACGGACTGGACACTTACGCCTACAGTATTGACAACTGATTTTTGAAACATCACCGAGAAAACCACGAGTGCTAGAACTGAATGGCCCACAGATGAACCACGGGAGGATTTGCATGCATTTACATTATGCCGCTTTTCTAGGAAGCACAAACAACCCACACGACAATACTGTGTTAGAAACCTTAAAAACACTTACCTGTACTCAGCAAAGCAGCAAAAGACGAGGTGGTGCACATGGTCACGTCCACACACGCACACGTGCATGAGGGGAGAAAAAGAGAGAGAGAGAGAGAGAGAGAGAGAGAGAGAGAAACTCGTTAATTCATTTTACATTAGAAAGCAGCTGAGCAGATACACACTATATGTATTCATTCATCGTAGTGTAAAGTCTGAGATCTTTGACATGAATTCCATACAACTCTTTCAATAGCATTCATTTTGAACTGGGATTTCAATAACTTTAACTTCATTCAGCGGCGTCAGTGTGGTGCGGAGCATTTCTTTATTCATTCATACATTTTCACATCTGTAGAAAGACTCACACAAATTCTTCACAGTGTGACTTCACAGATTTGAGTTCACCATACAGCCCCAGGTCAGGGTTTAATTCCAGGTTCATGATGCGTTCATACTCGATAAACCTCTGGCATGCTTTCGTGTCTGGTGCTAGTGTTGGTGCCACAAGATGCATGCAGATAACACATATAAATTTCATATATTAAGGACCTCTCAATACGATTTTATCTCCATACCTACAGTGGTGTGAAAAAGTGTTTGCCCCCTGACTGATTCCTAATTTTCTTTGCATGTTTGTCACACTTTAATGTTTCAGATCATGAAACAAATTTAAATATTATTCAAAGATAACACAAATAAACACATCATGCAGTTTTTAAATGAAGCTTTTTATTAAGGGAAAACTAAATCCAAAACTACATACCCCTGTGTAAAAAAGTGTTTGCCACCCCCCCCCCCCCCATTAATTTTAAAGTAATCTCTTAATTAAAAAAAAAAATGTTTTCAACATTAAAAAAAAAAAAAAGATTTTTGTATTAATGAATTTTTTTTTATTAATAAAAAAAATATTAAAATTATTTTTTTTTAAATCATTGGGATTTATCAGCCTATACAGGTTTATAAAGCCATTTCTTTGGCTAATATTTACATTTGTTTGATGATCTGAAAAATTTAAGTGTGACAAGCATGCAAAAAAAAAAAATTAAAAAAAATAATCAGTAAGGGGGCAAACACTTTTTCACACCACTGTAGATGCCGATTCAATTTGTATTGCAATTCTGTATGTATAAGATAAGATGAGATAAGATAAGAAATTTCTTATCACACTTTTTTAAATATCCCAATTTGATATTAACAGTTTTTTTACTTTTTTAAACAAACTTAGCATATAATTTAGTGTACACACAGGATGTGTGAATAGTTTAGAGTGCACCACCTGCAGGATTACAGAGGAACTGAAATCTAAACATATAAAAATGAAAAATGTTTTATTGCAAAATGTAAAAATGTAACTGAATCAAGTTTTTCCTCCATCGCTACTTATTACAATCTTAAGTTTTAGAGTTTATATTATATACTTATAGTTATATCAGACATACAGTAGGAATCAGACTCGGTCCTGTTACAGAGGACCCAAGAGGGGAAATGGCTACAAATAGCCTCAGTGCTTTGGGTGTTGAGCACAAGTAGACTCAAGAGGAGGCTCAGATCTCTTTCTAGTCACTTTAGCACTGCTGAGCTCTCAGACCACTTGTTCACACCATCACTCTCTCACTACAGTGTAACAGCTGCGTCGTAATGAACCGTCATTCAAAATGGTAGCTTTACACAACAGCGAAACATCATTTGCTGAAATGCTCTCATTTGGAAGCAGGTAAAACAAAAGTGCACTGACGTTATATAACACCTTTACATCTCTTACTCTTTACTCTTTCCCCGTTTAGCTGTGTGTGGTTGTGGAGGATAAAACACATGTATCATAGAATAATTCAGTAGTATCATACAAGACCTGGTAGTTGTGTTCAGACATGCACACGCAAAAATGCCGAGTCATGCAAAAAAAAATAATCTGAGACCACTCAGATGACTGAAAGAGATCAGAAAACACTCTGGTCTGGCCTGTCGGAATTCTGCTAACATGTTAAAAATAATGACACACAAAATACACAAAATTTATAAACCGACTG